>CM075861.1:64655209-64972321 GCA_037975125.1 Latrodectus hesperus
ATTTACTTCCATTAGCACAGTACAGTGTTGAAAACTATTAAGAGGACTATTTGACAGCTCATAATATAGTGAAATAGAGAGTTATACTTTAGAATAACGTGTCTTTTACTTAAAAACTTTTTTGGCACTCTCTTTTCGGTAATAATTTATCCCATGGATTTTGTAATTTATCACCATCAGATTTCATTTTATAATATTCTTTGACGTCAAAGACTATACCAAGAAACAAACCCACAAGCATTGGAAAAGGAAATTCAAATGTGAGCACAGATGCTGTATAATTCAGTATGCCAAATTTTGAGTTGGGTGATTTGTTTTGGCGAATTTTTATATGTATCTCGTAACCTGGGTTTTATTACGTCATAGATATCTAGACCTGTTAGAATTATGCAGAAAATTCTATTTTAACAGCCCTAGTAATTACATCATCGCGGACGTCACAATATGTCACTTTGGCAACATTTCTTCATCGTCAAAAAATTCCTAATTTGGTATCCTTGATTCTGTGCTGCAACAAAATAAATGTAAATTTATGCAAAAATGGTCATTGAAATTTTCGATGGAAAAGTGCGTTTACGTCACCAAAACCGATGTAGTTTCTATATTATCCCTCACTTAATCCCATCTTATTTGCTTTGCGATTTAATAAAAAAATAATACTTAAAAAATACTTTTTATTTATTTTAAATGTTGCGTTAATCTTAAGGCACTCTTTGTAAGATTAATTTAAATTTTACCTATTATATATCTAAAATTAAAATAAGCTGAATGCAAAAGGATATAAGGTATTGAAGGGTATCACAGAATGTAAGAAGGTTATAATCTCAATCTTATCTTTTAATCAGTATTCAAAATTGCATGGCACGTGATTTTATTAAATGTTCTCGCTCAGTAAAAATAATTAGCTGGAAACTTATTCCAGTAAACCATCCATTTGTAAAAAGTAGCCACTTATATATATATTGCTTCATTTAGTTCGACGAGAAAGATGTTCAAATGGTTGAATCAAAGAGTTGAGATATTCATTGGTTATATGAGTGACATTTATGGCGTAAATAATTAAACATGTATAACTATATTATGTAATACAGAAAGAAAGGTCTCATCTGAGAATAGTACACATGCCCAGTCCTGTTCAGTCCAATTGCGATGCTCACGATACCATTGCAAACGGGCAGTACGGTGCTGTCTGGTCAATGTGACACACACAACTGGTCTGCGGTCGTATAGTCCTCCTCCCCTCAAACGTCTGGCAACAGTTTTTCGGGAGATCTGCTTTGCTGAGCCAGCAAGAAACTGATTTGCCACTTGCTAAGCTATGGTGCGTCTGTTCCTTTTTGCTGATAGGACGATATATCTGTCTTCTGCAGGCGTCGTACTTCTAACACGACCTCCCCCGTGCCGCCTACTACACATTCCAGTAGTTTTAAATGACTTCCACAGCCGTGAAACAACGCTGTGAGTGATATCGAACTCCCTGGCAACATCTGTTATTTTTCCCCCTTCTTCGATCTTTCCAATAATTCGGCCACGCATAAAATCATGTAAGTGATGTCGGGAAGACATGCCAAAAATTTCAAGTTCGTCTATTAAATCTTTCCTGTAAAACTTTGACTTGAAACAACAACTGTCCACACGCGTCAAAACCTTTAAAGCTCTTATGAACGCTATCACGTGATGAACAGACGTGGAAAAAAATTTTGCATACGCATACTTCTTCTTACTATATCCCGCACTTATTCTAATTTTCCACACTTTGTTTCCTTTCATTTTGTGGTTGCTATGGATGATAGTGTTATGCATCCTTAGCAATTGTCCAGCAGTGTATTTCTGTAATTTCAATTTGGCTTGGCACTTTTTTCAGTTTGTCGGATAAAGTGTGGACTCTCCAACCACATTTTCATTGTTTGTTAAAAACAAGCACTTCCTTTTTCATCTTATTGCTGTATAGATTTCGTATAACAAGAAAATTGATTTGTTAAAAAAAGCATTATGATTAAGGGTTTCTTTAACGTCAAAAGAGCTGTTTATAAAATGAAAAACTTACAAAATTGTAAGCATTTATTATCTCTAATATGTTGCCAAAAACTTTTTTTTAATATCTAGGTGAATTTATTCTTTAACATAAATTTCAAATACATTTCGATTAAACAAAGTGTATTTCTCACAAGGCATTTTGAACACTAAATGATTTCACTTTTAAAATATTCATTTTAAGTTCTTTTAATTCCCAGAACTGAAGTTTATCTTTCAACTTTAATAAATATTGCTTCGGAAATATCCCAAGGACTTCCGGAAATTGCTCCTGAATATTTCGGAAGCTGTAGTAAATTTTTGTCATGTGCGTGCCGACCATGTTTGAAACTGTTGAATTTTCATGACTTTACTTAAAGCTGATTGCAATGTTCTCGACAGATAAAGCATTGTTCCTTACAGTTACAGAGCGTTATTTATAGCCAGTACAATATTTCCCTTCTCATACCCAACTTACTTTAAACTAGTAATTTTTAACAATAAGAGACAGTGATTGGCAGCAAAATGAAAAAGGATTTATTAGAAAGACAATAGTTGAGTTACACTTTAATATTGGATGTTTAATTGATGTTGCACAAGATTAATTAATTTTTGAAAGTAAAAAATTTAGAGAATGAAAGGAGAAAGTATCAAAAAAATTCTGCAACTTTTGACATTTGAATGCGAAACGAATACATTTTCAGAAGAAACGAGTATACAAATGTAAATTAACACTTAATTAGTCACTTAAGTACACTTCTAGTTATAAATAAACAGATATATTAATTATTAAACTACAGCCTTTATATTTTGTTATTTTGTGCTATTTTGCTGTGTATATTAATAGAAAATATGCTGCATTTGTAGTTATATATAGGACACTTTTTATTATATTTTCTGTTCGTAAACTCCGAAAATTTTCCTTCATTCCTTTTGGGTGATAAGAATTCCATTTTTTAACTGAAAACATTTTAATTGAAATTCATTAGTGTTCTATTAACATATGAACATTGTAATGGTGCAAAGGTTGAGTAAAAAAGTGTGTAAGTCATATTTACGAAAAAAAATTTTATTTATTTAAACAAAATGATTTTTTCTGACTTTATAAATATGACAGTTAAATTTCATTATTTATTTTTGTTACTGCTTATACTATACTTACTTGCTAAATATTCATTCGACATATGTAAACAAATACCCTAATTGCCAAAGGCTGTTAAATATAATTCAAACAACTTGTACGAAATGTGTTCCAATAGAATCTTTCAATAATAATATAATCCATATTATCTCTCTATATCTGTATAGGGCACACAGTGAAACTGATATCTTGCGCTTTTAGCGAGCAACTGTTAAGTTGCTCGAACAGAAAACAGAAACAACGAAAATGTTTACTCTAACTTCTTAAATGAAATTTAAAATATAAAATTTTAAAATAAGAGTCTGCAGTTATTAATTAAAAGCAGCACAATGCGTTCAGAAAATGAATTTGGAGCAAAAATTACTAAAGGGTTTAGTTTGGAAACTCTGGAAAAATAAGAGTCGAGCTGCCAGCTGAATGGTTAGCGCTCTTGCTTTCGGTTCAACTGTTCGTAGGTTCGAATCCAACCTTGGGTATGGATGTTTGTAGTGGTTCGGAATCCACTTTAAGCCGTAGGTCCTGGTCTAATTAGCCCTCGAGTGCAAAAAAAGACAGTTGAGCGACAAACAAACAAACTGGAAAAGTAAAGCAAGGATTGTTAGGAACTACATTATATTCCTTATTAATAGCGTAAATATTCTTAGTTGCGAATTTTAAACTAAAGCGTCGAATTCTTAGTAACGAAATTTTAATTTAGTTAATGAGTGTAGTAACCTGTTATTCAAGATTCAAAAAGATTATTTTTCGGGTAATTTATCATAAAAGGCATCAGATCAAATAAATTTTTAAAAATATATTTTTTTAAATGAATATGGAAAATTTAATCAGACTATATGTGATATATTGTTAATTTAATTAACTCTAATTTTTAACTTAAATAATTTTGAAGCCATTTTTTTTGCATCAAAATTCACATATCATGATTATTCTTTTTATTTATCTTAGGAATACTGTAAAATCCTATTGTTTTTGTTTCCAATATACTACTAGATCTTTCCGATATGCTACTAGTACTTTCACCTTTCAGCACTAGATTTATAGAGTGGGATATTCAGAGGGCCTAGAGTACTGCTGGAATATCTTGCCTAATATATTTCCAGCAATATTCGGTGGGACTTTGTATTTCTGGCACAGATGCCGTATAATCCAAGATACTAAATGCTGAATTTGGGGATTTTTTGGTAGATTTTCTTATGTATCTGTGTGTGTGGCAGAGCCTGGTTTTTATTACGTCTTAGATATGAGGACCTAAATGATTTATGCAGAAAATTCTATTTTGTCAACATTAGTATTTACGTCATAATACATCATCTTGGCAACATTTTTTCCTCACCAAAAAAATTTAGAATTTTCTATCCAGGATTATACGTCATCTGTGCAATATTTCCCGAGTTTAAAGATCTAAAATACTGCTCATAAACCTTTGAAGGTAATCCCGTCCTTGCAATATAAGGAAATCCAGAATAAATCAACTGAAGAAATAAAAAATAGCCCTTTCGTTACCAGAGGTAGAAATCGCCAAAAAGAGAAGAAGGAGCCGATTAACTACTTCGAGTACTCTTGATTCTAAAGAACAATAATTCTCTTCCATAAAAGGCCTTTCTAATTTTATAAACAAAGTCGGAGACCCTAACAGGTGGGACTAGGTTATTTGGATTTCGAGCTTGGTGCAAAATGATTTCGTTCCTACTACAATGACTGTTAAATCCAGTTGAGAAGTAGGAGAAAGCATTATTCTAAATCATAATGTCAATTTACTTAATTTACTAATGGTAATTTACGTAATATAACTTGAAAAATGTATATGGTTGTTGGTTAACTCAACATTCCGTTGCATCTTTGGTGCTTTTAGAGTTTAGTTTTATAAGCAAATGCTCTACTTCTATGCTGGATATAACTCCAAAATTCATCAATTTCATTGTTCATATAAACACATCTTTCATTTTTAAAGTGTAGCATGTTTGGCTTTAAATGATACAAAAAATGCCAATTATTATTTTTTTTTATATTTAAATCTAAGATACGTTGTAAGCAATGAAATATATTGTTATTATGTATTAACCAGGTCATATTTTTCCATTTAAAATGTAAGGTTTGTGCAATTTATACAACACTTAAAAATTTCAATTCTTGTAAAATTTTAAAATTCGAAAATTAGGCAAAATTTCCTAAGAGTATTCAGATAATTTTAAATGTCAGCATACATTTCAAATATGTTAAAATCAGTTCTGTAACACCAAAAAACAGTATAAAGTGGCCATTATTGAATAAATCAATGTTTTTAGATACTCTTTATCATAAAATGAAAATTGCATATATGTTTAGCTTAAAAAGAAAGCTATCCCCTAAGGGGGAAGAATTTATTTTCGTGCAGAAACTGTAAAATTCCTTGAAAGTCTGATATATTTTACTTTTGTTAATTTTCCTCATTCCTGTAAATATTTAAAGGAATTATAAAACTGTTTGTGAAACACATGGTGGATTGGCAAATCAAAATATTTACACGAATAAAAAGATTGAAAAACCTCTATATTTTTTGTAAGATAAAAATGTACACATATGACATTTTGAAAAGTAACCAATGAAAAATTATATCAATACTTTTTTTAATACACAGTATATTAATGATTTTAAAATCAAAAAATTAAGTTCAAAATAAAACATTTTTATTTACTTTCTCAGATAAAGAGATAAAAATGTTATGAAGATTTTTCCCATGGATGAATAAGATTTCAAATGCTTTGTAAATTCAATTATTTCCCATTGAAAATTTAAGTATTAAATCAAATGTAAAATATTTATGTATTGCTATACAAATATATTGCTCACTAGAGTTAAAAGAAAATATACATTTTAAGTTCATTATTGTTGTTTTGATATTCTCACATCTCACAAGTAATTTAAAACAAATATCATTATAATTCCTTACGTACCCACAATTATGGACAAAAATTTTATTTATCAAAAATTATCATGAAATAATTGGGGTTAGAGACTTTATTTAACTTAAAGTAGATTTCTTACTGTAAATTATCTTCATGATGGAAATTCTCATTTAAATAAGTATGATTCAAAATAAAATATTTAACGACGTGCCATTTTGCTTACATGTAAATGTAATCTAAATTATATATATATATATATATATATATATATATATATATATATATATATATATATATATATATATATATATATATATATATATATATATATATATATATATATATATATGGATAGATATAGATATTTATATACATATATATATATATATATATATATATATATATATATATATATATATATATATATATATATATATATATATATATATGTATATATATACATACATATATATACATATATGTATATATATAAATATATATATAAGTTTGTATTTTAGTACGTTATTCTGTAGTTAGAAAACTGGAAAGTACAGATAAAAATGCTTGATAGATTGCTTTTTCCAATAAACACAACCAGCACTATTAGTTGCTTTACAAGATTTTGAGAGTTTTTTCGTTGTTCATTTTATCGGAAATTTCCTTGGAAGTCCAATGAAAAGAGAATCTGGAGACAGTGCAGAATTGAAGATCTATACCACCGATGATTACCAGCAGATTCCGTCCCTGAAATTTTCCAGAAAATGGTAAGAATTGGAGAGTTTATAATTCGATGGGATTTTCTGTAAGATTCCTTTGCAATCCTTCCCTCAAAGTACTCTTATTTATTTCTATAAGACTGAACTCTGTTATCATGCTTTACCACAAAAAGATTTCCCCATAAAAAATTTTACACTAAAAATGATCTTGATTAATATCGTATTAGTACGTTATAAGTACAATTACTCACCATAAAATTCTTCAAAAACAGAGAAAACTTATATTTTTTGAATATCAAGGATTTAGGAAAATATTTACTTTTCAATGATAAAATAAAAATGAAATCTTTAAATCAGATTTCTTTTTAAATTATAAGAAGAAAATAATATAAAAAACTTTTTTTAATAGTTGTTTTGTTAAATAATTTACTTTCAAAATTTTTAAATGGATCTAATCAAATCTTAAGAGACTTTAATTTTGCTAGTGGTCATAATAATAATTATATCATTAACATTATTGTTAAATTTTATTACATTATACACATTGTATTAAATTTTTATACTTATATTAGATATATAATTTCATGTTAATTAACCAAATCATTTTAATTAATTTATGTTGAGTTAACATTGTAGAAATAAATTTGCGATATTTAATTTCAAAGTATTACAGAAATAAAGGCAGTAAATACTTCAAATTTAATGTCAGGAAAATCAATCAAAAAAGTAAAAGAATTTAATATATGAGAATTATATATAGACGTAAATTATGTATTTAAGTACACTGAAGAACATGAATACATGTTTCATTCTAATGGATTGCACGTATGTTCTCCCATAAATCAAGAATTTAAAGCCGAGCTGGCAGCCAAATGGTTAGCGCTCTTGCCTTCTGTTCAACAGTTCGGGCGTTCGAATCCCACCTTGGGCATGGATGTTTGTAGTGGTTTGGAATCCACTTTATACCATAGGTCTCGGTCTAATTAGCCTTCGTGTGCAAAAAATGACCGTTGAGCGACAAACCAACTAACCAAGAAATCAAAATTCTTATAAATGTCTAGGATTTCATTGCCTATTATATCCAAAGAATATAAAGTATTAGGTACCTTAAAAAGGCTATTGTAAAGCTTATTAAACCAATACAATAATTTAAAAATAGGATCAATTCCATCGTCAATTTGTAATAATTTTTGCTTAGAACCGTTTACAGTTTTTAAATATTAATTGAGACAATATTTTTAATTTATTAAATCAGTTTTGCATTTATAATTTAATTACGCAGCTGATATTTTTATTAAAAATTTACAGTCTAAAATCATCATCTTTATTTCGTAGCATTAATATCATATCATTGTCTTGGATTTCAGAACAAAAAGCGGTTTAATTCACTTTTTATTTAATATTAAATTTGATTTTATAGAAGATTTATGATTTTATATAGAGACAAAAAAATCTAAAAATAACTAATTGTGAAGGTTTATTTAGAATAATTTGTAATTTATCTATGTACTGCATAAAATGTGAAGACCATAGAAGAATGATGTCCTAATAAATAACTTCCTCATCGTATCGTCTTCTCACTCCAATCGTAACCATATACGAAATTATGCTTGTTAAAAAACATTTCCCACTCAAATTGGGAAAAATGAAAGCAAGAAGAGAATGTGAATGAAGTGATTATTTGAAATCAAAGAAAATGGCTCAGACAGTTGGATAACTTCGAAGAATAGCCCCTTCCAACCTGATCAAGATAGTTAAATATGCTTTCTGCTTACCTTTGACATCAGTACCAGTAGAGAAAATATTTTCTTTGAAGAATGAGTCATGGACTGATGACTGGAGTTGGATGAAGGACTCTATGTTTGAAGGTTTGCAATAAAACTGGAATAGCCTGTGAAGACTATCACAAGATTAAAACCACAAATGACTTCCTGCAAAAAGCATAGCTAATGATTAGTACATATAAATATTGCTCATATTTTTATCCCTCATTGGAAATATTTTTTTCCTTTAAGTAACTCATGAATATTAACATGTAGGAAATAAAAAATTTAAATTTATATGCTTGTGACATTTATTATTGCTCCCGGTTTAGGTTCCCAGTCAATAACCGTTTATTCATAGCACTGCGAATAAACTACTCTCTAGCTCATGGGTTACCAAACTTTTTTTTCTCGTGGACCACTTTCAAAGTTTTCCTATTTTTGGTAGACCTCCTGCTGCTACATTTCTACTGTATTTCCAAAACTCCTAAAAAATAGCATTCTAAATTGGGGGTGTTAAGAAGAAAAAAAATAGCACATTTTCTTTGTCCTATTTACTAAAATAATACTTGTAGTTATACAAAGTTATAAGCAATTATTATTACAAACAATTCATAAAAAATCAACAATGAACTCTGAAATGTAGATCAACAATAAAAATTAGTCACATTTTTAATGAGACGGATGTACTTGATGAATTGACGGCAAATAATCAATATTTGGCTTCAGTTTTGTGAGGAGTAATCTTCAATCTTTCCATTCTGTGATGTTCAATTTGCTTCTTTTTTTGTTAACAGGTTGGTAACGGCACTAAAACTTCTTTCGACAAGATATGACAAGGGAAACACGCTATCAAAAATTTTCTCGCAATTTCCCACAGCCCAGGATATTTTTCGGGGATTTCTGTCTGCAGCCAAAATGTTTGATAGCCTTTTTTTTAAATTTAACCTTCGTTCTTCGTTGGTGCTGAGCTTAAGTAGCTCCTCTTGTAATACCACATTCACCTCTTCCGTTTCATGAAATGGGGTTAAGAACCATGGTGGCATTTCCATCGTCAGAATGATCTTCAAATCTATTTTTGAAGTCATCATGCAGGGTATTTAAATGTTGAGCGTAAGTCTGAATATCCTCATCAAGACATTCCAACTGTGACAAGTGCGGAAAGTGGTATATTTGCACCTACTAATATTTTGCTTCATTAATTTCAATTTACACTTTTACTATTATCTATTATTCTATTCAATTCTGTATTTGATCTGAGTCTCGAATATTTTTGAATATCTACCTAGTGAATGATGCTATTTGCCTACGTTGATAGGTAAATCCAAGACAAAATTTTTGTTCTTTATTATGTAAGCAAGAAAATTTTTCGTGGACCCCTACTTGCAACTTGTAAACCCCTGTTTTCTTTTCACGTCTACGTGGACACCCGTGTGGTCTTCTATGAAACCCTGGGGGTCCACCTGGACCACTTTGGGAACCTATGCTCATGAGCAATCTAAGAAACCGCCAAGGATATATGATGTCAAATATCTGCAATGTTGACGGGGGCGAGGAGTATTCCGGTGACCCGGTTGAAAATTTCAGAAATCACTCAAATTTATTTATATGGATATATGTATATAACACTATTAAAAGACATAAGAGTTATTCTACGAATAAAAAGTTACACATTGTTTTGATATTTTCAGGATATATACTATAAAATATCGAAGAATGACATTATGTAATCAACTGTTGGAGCAAGAAAAAGGATTGATTAAATGCTGAAGTAAAAGACATCAATCTTGTAATTTTTTTATCTTTTATCTACGCATATTAAATCATCTCTTTTCACTTGTGATAAAGGAGAAAACCCGAATATGGATTATGCACAGATTCTGGTTATAATGTCTTACAACTATTAAATTACCTTAGGCATACATTTAAAAGACAATCAAAATATAAAGAATTCTGTTTAGGAATCTGATTTATAAGACTAGCAACTTCTCTTCCAACTGCACACGTGGTATTTTACAAACCAAAATGTTGTATCTTCTGGGACTACTCTGCACATTTACCTCGTTTGTTAAAAGTGTTCTGTGTGACAGACTAATTTTATCATGTTCACATTACTATTCATTACATACCGATTAGACATGCTCGATAATGTTGACTGGGGAACTTTAAATGTGTCGTAGTCGCAATGTCCTCCATGTGAAATGATACCTCCGGAGATGGCAGACCACGTCTTCTGCTTGGTGCTTGTTTCTAAGTCATGAAGGTCTACTTTCAAGGCTATTATGACACACCCTCTAGGTGCCCCATTATATAAGGAGTCATCAATTCTGCCCCTTGTAGTGCTACAAGAGGAAAATATCCTAGTAGCCAAGCATTAAGCAATAACAAAAACGACAATCCGATTAATATAAATTAGCCAGCGGATTCAAGTCTGTAAGCAGAACTATTGAAGAATCCTAATAGTTCCAGTTAACAAAAAAACAGGGAACCGAAAGACTAAATAATGTTACTTTTCTTTTAGCGCTTAAAAAAATTATTAAAGCCTTGATTTATAAAAATAATATATCAGCAAACACGTAAAAAATTAATAAAATTCAATTTGAGTTAGTTTTTTGCGTCATTTGTGTGATCCCTTTATTCCTTAATATCTTGAAAAAAGCGTCTTTTTAAAATCTACTTACTTTAAAATCATGTCCTCTTATTTCGTACATTTTCTTCGAAAAAGAGTAAACAGCATTGCTCAAAAACACTACATGAAACTAAGCAATGCTTATAGAAGAAAAATATGTCCGCGCAGCACCATAAACTAAACCCTCGAGCAAATACTTGAGTCCTGGCATTTGGCTTCCATTTCATGGAACGCGAAACTGTCACTTTAGCGTATTCCATTTGAGTTTCTCTATAAACAACAAAATCGAAAGAGCACTTTTTCTAGACACAATTTCTTTTCAGGAGACAAAATAATAGAAAAGAAAAATTCCATTTCAGTTATTTAGGAAAAGCAGGAGATGCATGACGTCTTCAGAAATTTTAAGATATTCCCAGCTGTTTTTGGCTCATATTGAGTACCGCGTTGCATAATACGTTCTTACTGTAAGGATTTATAGTAATGCGATTTATTTTCACTAAATAGGTATACAACCATGCCTATAAAGTAATATGCAGTATAGGAAACAGTATCTATAATAATTTTAATAGCAATATATTGTAATTTTTATGCATAAAAGGTAGTTTAGTTTATTAAAATATTGATTTATTTTATAGATAATTAATTTAATTTATAAGCAAATATAAATAATTTGTATAATATATTAATTTAATTTGTATTTAAAACTGTATATTAAGTAGTATTAACAACAAAAGTTTAAAAATTCATTTTATTATCGATATAGTTTTGTTTATTATATTACAGATTTAAGCCCCCCAACTTGTCTAGTGGTCAGCGTGCCTGACTGCGGATAAGGAGGTCCTGGGTTCGAAACCCGGTTCGCGCATAGCTGTACTTTCTCTCTATCTATACTGTCTTTGTCCTTTCCTTGTATGAATGAGGTGTGAATGGTTGCCTACCCTATAAACGGGTCCCTATGACATGTGTGTAGAGCAAAGTCGTACTTTCATTTTCATGGTGCTCTGATTAAAACGAAAGACGCTCCCAATTGACTTAAATTCGCGTAGGCAAGGCATAGCGAGCTTGGCTTGTCCAAGTGTCATTAGTAACAAAAACAACTGATTTATATAATTCGTATTTAATTTAATTTATTATAAATTAAAGTATTTTATTTAATTTGTATATAAATATAGTAATTTGTGTACATAAAATTATTACTTTAATTTTCATAGCAATATTTAGTAATTCCCATGTATAAAAGGTTATTTTGTTTATTACATTATTGATTTAATTTTTATTTAATTTAATATGTTTCAATATTATTTGCAATTAATTTAATTTTAATTGTTTTTAATTTTCATATAAAACAGTTTTTATTTCAATAGCAATAATGTAGCAATTTATTTATATAAGAGACAATTTTTCTTTTTATATAATTGATTTAATTTTTATGTAAATGGAATAATTTGTATATAAATTAAATAATTTACTTTGAATAGTAAAATTTTATATGAAAAACAATATATAAAGTAATATCATTGCAATATTTTAGTTATTCATTTGTATAAAAGGTAGATTTTTATTATATTACTGATTTAATTTGCACTTAGTAAAAAATTTGCTTTAAAAGTATAAAAATTATTTGTTTAAAAAATATAAATTCCGCGTAAAGTTTCTTCAACCATTAAAAATTTTCAGTTTCATTTTTTTTAACTTTCATTAAATTTTTTGATTTTTATAAAAAAAAGTGCTTTGAAATGAAAGGAATTGTAATTTGTAACTAAACGAATCAATTCTGCTTTTAGTTTACATTTTCAACGATGTAAATATCTGTTATTCCATTATGTACAACCATGAAAACCTAGTAAAGGTTCGGGAATGGAAAAACCCGTTTAAAAAAAGAAATTTTAATTTTAGATATTAAGAAAATTTGAGAACTTTAATTGAGTTTCAAAATTTTATAAATAAATAAATATGTAAATAAGATTTCCACATAAAAGCCTTAAAATTGCTTGAAGTGATTTTCTTAAAATCACATTAAATCCTAAAGTATTCTGCCAAAAAGTGCTATAAACACATAAAAATCTGTATAATCGCATCTAAGAAATTATAATAATAGCATCAAATCTATATAAACAAGGAAATTGAAATAATACGAAAGCATTTCTTAAACTGTTAACAATATTTATTTGCAAATTGCTACCAGTAAACATAATTATTTCCCTTTATACTCATTCCACTGAAATTACGATGTATTCAAGCACTCTTCATTTGTTGTTAACTTAGTTCAATGGATGGTGAATAAATTATTGCCTTCATTCAAATGGATAGATTTTAATTAATCAAGAATGGGAAAACTGCTTGAAAGTTACGGGTGAATGAATGAAATGCTTGCGGAAAAGTGCAAATAAAAAGGGCAAAATGAAATTCTGCTTAATAGATAATTGTATTCCCGAAATAACAATTGTACTAGATTATATAAATAAAATAGTTAGTATAAATATCTAAATCTTAAATATAATTAACATACGTGATAAAAAAAACATCATAAAAAACTGCATTCAGTATATGACTAATATATATATATATATATATATATATATATATATATATATATATATATATATATATATATATATATATATATATATATATATATATATATATATATATATATATATATATATATATATATATATATATATATATATGCATATATATATATATATATATATATATATATATATATGTATATATATATATATATACATGCATATATATATATATATATATATATATATATATATATATATATATATATACTGAGTGATTCTGAATTATTTTTACAGATTAAGAAGGGCGATCGTCCATACAAGCAATAATTACATAGGCTCGCATACTCTGAGAGGCAGAAAAGAGGAAAGTAGAAACGCATCAAAGAATCTATCATGAATTTACCGTGTGCGAATTTCCACAAAGAAGAAGCAGATTTTGCTCTTATTGGTTACCGGAGAAAGCCAATCACAGTAGGCGCTGTCCTTTAAAAAACGCAATCAACACGTTTGGTGTGACATCAATGCCTACGGTACAACCCGTCTTAAATACCAGCAGAAATTTTCCGTGAACATGTAGGCAGGTATCTTTCGTGATTATCTGGTAGCCCCTTACATCATGCTAGACCGTTTGACCGGCGCATCATACCTTATCTTCTTGGAACAAGTGCTTCCCAGTTTATTACAGGCTGTTTCATTACCCACCCTGAGAGACATGTGGTTTATGCACGATGGAGCTTTTCCCATCACGGTCTGTAACTTTTTGAATATCACAAATCCCATACAATGTATTGGACGTAGCGGACCTCTGGCTTAGCCTCCTCACTCACCGGACCTCAACCCACCGCATTTTTTCTTCTGGGGATACATAAATTTTTTATGTACGAGAGTCCTGTGGACTCAACTGAAGATCTTGTGGCTAGAATTTTTTTTGCCGGGGACAACATTAATACGGCACCAGGAATCTTCCAAAGGGTGCGCCATTCGTTCCTTCGTGGCATCAACTGTGCAGTGACACACATGAGCGGCATTTTGAGCATTTGCTGTGAGGGTTTCTCTTAACAATAAATATGATTGTACATGCTTTGATATTATATTCATTCGCTTACCCAACACTGTTGTAAATGTTGTGCAAACACTGCTAAGTGATAATTCCTCTTTTCTGCCACTCAGAGTGGAATGCGACCCTATGTTCCTGTGAAATTATTTCTTGTCTAAATGCGTACTACCTCCCCCTCTTAATTTGTAAAAACAATTCAGAATCACCCTGTATATAATTATAGAGATAGATAAACAAATCTTTCTCAAGAAACTTTATCGAGCCTATCAAATGCTTTTTATCACACAAAGCTTTTTTCTGAAGTCACCAAAGGTACTGACTCCCCAGATTTATTAAAACAGTTGGCTTTGGAGGTCAGAAATAATATTCCACCTAATGATCTCCACATTTATACGGATGGCAGTACCACCAAGCAGGCAGTGGAGTTTTTCTTAAACGGATAGATCTAGTGATTCAAAGTTTTGTGCAGAAACCCAGATTACTGTTCGGTATTTCGCAGCGAACTTTTGGCTATCCAGATTGGTCTGGACTCAGTCAAGGATAAAGTCTCTTTTAATAATATACGGATTCTCACTGACAGTCGTAGCTCCATCCAGAACTTGAGCAATTGGGCTAGTATAACAGACCATGCCAAGATTCATATTCTTCGTGTGTTATTTGATCTCTCAGCCTCCCATGATATTCCCTTCCAATGGGTCCCCTCTCATGTAGGTTTGTTCGGAAATGAGCACGCTGACGCACTGGCGAAGGAGCTCTACTGCTTCTCCAGATCTGGATCATACTTACTCAGAATTATATTTTGCTTGTAAAAATGCTATTTCAAATATTTGGCTGCATCCCCCTGTCATGCTTGATACTGCCGTAGGCTGCCAGGGGCAGCCATTGACTTTGTGGGTTCCAGAGTTGACCAGACTGCAATCAGTAGATTTATTAGTGGACACATCAATTGCCTGTCCTTTGATAAAAGTGTTAAGCATTTCCCTATCTTTAAAAAGTGCAACTCCATCGAGGCTAGTCCTCAGCACTTACTTGAGTGCACTCAATTCTCAATGGAGGAGCTCTTAGGAGACCCTTTACTATTTTTTGAATTTTTGAGAGTGCAAGGGGTTTATGGATCTGGTATAGCTCCGCAATTATTGATGGAATTTGTAACACATAGATAGAGAGAGAGGAGAAAGAGTATTTGAAATTTTAAGCATAATAGGCCCAATCATATAAACTTAAACTAGGAAGAAGCATGTATCAAAAATAATATGATAAACATTCGAATATTATAAATAATAAAATTTGTAATCTTTTAATTTTCTTCTTATTATTTTTGTTACTAGATAGAAATTCCCCATCTGCTTACATTACTTTCTGCGCTGAACGGGTACCAAAATTTTTAATAAATAAAATTAAACTGCACAAGACAGAGAGAGAGAGAGACAGTTAAAATATTTTATATCTGAAAATAGATACTTTAAGTACACTCACTTCCAAAAGTTAAGCAGGAAAATGTAAAAGGCATAAAAATCAATAAATACTGCTTTAATTGACACAAATTTTGCCAGGAAAGTAGCATATATATTTATGCATAAAATAAAATCACAATACTTATACATAGAAATGAAAGAAATATTAAATTTTTGTAAACTATTAGATAATGAAAAATTGGAGATTTAAAGTGAAATATGTATAAAGTGAAAATAAACAGCATAAAATGAAAAAAGGACAATTATAGGGTATGTGATCCCCCCTCATCTGTATACAAAGTTTATACTTTGTGATCATGCTTTCAATTACGTGGTCAACCACCGAAGAAATAAACAATAGCCATTCTTTTGTAGAGCCGTTTACATCTCAATAAGAGTGGCTGGAGGTGGGAAACGTGAAGATACAGCACGTTCGAGAGCATCCCAACGATTTTCAATGGGATTAAGGTCGAGAGAAAATGCTGGCCATGCCATATGCGCAATCCATTATCTCTCCAGGTAGTCATCGACGATGTCAACTCTACGGGGACGTGCGTTATCGCCCATTTAAACAAAAGTTGGGCAAACTGCAGCAGCATACAATCTCACAATGGGTTCTAGGACTTCATCTCGATACCGGACAGCCGTCATAGAAACATGTTTAAAGATGTGCAGGCCGGTGCTCTATTCTAATGAAATCCCTGCTCACACCATTATGCTTCCGCCTCGGAATGCGTGATGTTCGGTGATCTTTTGACTCTGATTGTGTGTTCCTTGTTCACGCCATGTTCTTATACGCTTGTGATCTGATTCCAGAGCACATCTTGACTCATCGGTAAACATGACACTGCCCCACTTAGACACAGTCCAATTGACATGTTCCCGGCAACACTTTATACGTGCCTCTCTTGATTGGATGGATAGAATATCAAACTCGAGGTACCCGGGCGTACAGTCTACTCATACGTAATCTTCGGCAAACAGTAGCTTCAGGTATCACCTTACCAATGGATGCTGAAACCATAGATGACACACGTGTGGAGGTCGACCCACTTGGCTAAAATCGCAATATAACGATCTTCCGCGGTGTTTGTAACCCTTGAGTGACCAGCAACGGGCCTTCGAACAACTGTCTGTGGTTTGGAATTGTTTCCATAAATGTGAAATTACAGAATGATGAACGCCGAAGAAAGGAGCAACATTTGAGATCGACTCTCCTGCTTCAATTCGCCCCACAGCACGCCAGCGCTTAGAATCTTCCGTTCGTCTTCAGGAAGTTATAAAAAACACGTATGTGTTGAAAACAAATTTTGAAAGTTTTAAACACCTATCAGCACTTACAATCAACATCTGTAACCCTTCATAAAGCTGGTATCTTATAAGACTGCCCTTTTTGCTCATTTCTTAACACGAAAGCGCGATTGGCTGTTACCTAACATATTTGCGTACTTCCATCTACCTCTGCAGCGATTTGCATCCTCTTCAATTCTGATTGGCTTTCGGAAATTACCATTTTCCTCTCCGTGCTTTACTTTTGGAAGTGAGTATATAATTTTGTTTAACACATAAAAGTAAATTACTAAATAAATAATATTTTCGTAGCAGGCTTAATAATGTCTAATTGAATAAGCTGAAAATTATTTTTTTATATATTATTATTTATATCATATAAGAAAACCATTGCCTTCATTAGCATCTTCTTAAATTTTAATGTAAATTAAGTTGTTCACTGATTCATTATTTTTAAACAATGAAATCAAATATACGTCATTTGTAGTAATAGCCATCTAAAGCATGAGCCATAATAATTCCAAAAAGATATGATAAAGAAAAGCATTGTTTTCTTTTTAATGCGCCTATTACCACAAAACAAAAGCTCTGCAAAAGAAATTAAGTAATACAAACCACTTTTCCAAATATGTATAGCCTGAATCAACATGATAATGATAACATTTTTCCTGTATGAAAACATATTTCATAACATTAAATCGATTCTTTACATTTTAAGCAAATGAACAAAATTGATAAAATAAGAAAATGACGCAGAAAACTAGAGTTTAACGAAATCTTAAATAATCATATTTAATACTCATAACATAGAATTCCGTTAACGTTAGCTAAAACCTAAAGATATTTATTATTATGCAAAATTCATAATGTTTTATACTTATAATAATCATGGAAAAAAATAAACATGTTTTATACTTATAAAATATACTAATAATCTATACTTATAAATGATCGAATTATATAAGTATTCATCAAGAAATTTTTTTTAAAAGTTGAAAACATTAAAATGTAATTAAAATGCACCCAATTATATTCACGATTCAAGGTATAAAAATGCTTAACAAAATGATTCTGTTTAAAAATAAAATTAAATAGCGAAAAATAAACACTTTTATCAATGGATTAATATTATTTCATTTATACTCAAATTTAATTTTATTTCTTAAAATAAAAACTCTGAATCATTCATAAAAGTCTGCTTTTATTACAGAGTTATTAAGGAGGATAAAATACGAGGTATATATATATATATATATATATATATATATATATATATATATATATATATATATATATATATATATATATATATATATATATATATATATATATATATATATATATATGTTTATTATGGCAGCATTTCTCTGAAATACAAATTATATCGATAAACTGATAAAATTTCTAGAATTCCGCTCTAACTGTTTTAATATTTTAAATTAACTGAATAACAACGTAAATATTTGAACTATTTGGTAAACGTCCAAACGTCATCATTGCTAAATAGTAACTATTTAGTAATGCTTCTGACATGTTTATGCCATTCAGAACAAGTGGTTTCTCAAAGTGTCACGGCCCCATTAAAAAGGAATCGAATAGTAAATATTTTGATTTCTTATTTAATTTTTTAATTTAATCGAAATAATCAATAAATATTTCCGTATTATGAACATAAAAAATAATAACATATACATTATTTTAGTTAAGAAAATGGGATAAAAACACTAGAAAGAATCATTACAGTTGATAAAAATGCATTTTTTTAAAACTTGGAAAATAAATTCTGTGTTAGAGACCAAAAATCTTAATATAAATTTCAAATTACTGAATTTCATCTTAATCAATAATTAAATATATGAATTTCAATATTAAGAATTTAAAATAGAAAATGGTATGAATAAAACACCAATGTTCGCAATTTTAACTGACAATAACCATAATTTTATTACAGGAAGACATTTTCTCTGTGTTTATGATACACTCATAAAAAGAGAAACAAACATTTTTATACATTGACAATCAATATAAATACTGAGAAATAAATAGAAATATACTGAGTAATATATCTAGTTGAAAACTTTCACCTTCTCATCAAGGGAGCAAAAGAATAATATCTATATACATATATATATATATAAATATATACACATAAATATATATATATATATATATATATATATATATATATATATATATATATATATATATATATATATATATATATATATATATATATATATATATATATATATATATATATACATATAATATATATATATATATATATATATATATATATATATATATATATATATATATATATATATATATATATATATATAAATATATATATAAACGCTTGCCGACATCTCGCTTTTCGGACAAAATTCCGGTATCCCAGCCAGTTTATTATACTTTCCGGTAAAAAATTTAATTTAATTTTATAGATAACCAAAAATTCTAAAAATTATTAAGAATAATTTGTGATTTATCTCTGAACCAAATAGAATATATTTCATTTGCGTATTTAATTTTTAATTTAATTTAAATAAACAAAAAATATTTCACTATTATAAACATGAAAAATTGTAACACATATATTTTACCTTATTTAAGATAATGGAATACAAGCACCATGATAAAGTACTATTTAAGAATTGGAAATTTTTCAACATTTGAAAAACAAATTCTGCATTAAAAACTTAAAATAATGATAAAAATTTCATTTATTTAGATCTTATCACAATCTCAATCAAATAACTAAAATTACAAATTTTAATATTAGAAAATTATATGTTTAACAGCATTGTTTGTCATTATATATATATATATATATATATATATATATATATATATATATATATATGTGTGTGTGTGTGTGTGTGTGTGTGTGTGTGTGTGTGTGTGTGTGTGTGTGTGTGTGTGTGTGTGTGTGTGTGTGTGTGTGTGTGTGTGTGTGTGTGTGTGTGTGTGTGTGTGTGTGTGTGTGTGTGTGTGTGTGTGTGTGTGTGTGTGTGTGTGTGTGAGCTGAAATGTCATGTGAATGATTAACTTACTTGCCTGCGATTTAACAGTCAGTGGATTCGAATCTAGCTTAGGAATTGAATGTTTGTAATGCTTCAGGGTGTACTTTGGTTTGTAAACCCAGGTGTAATTAGCTCACGTGTGCAGAAAATGACCATTGATCTAACAACAAACCTACCTCAATATTATAAAAGTTACTAGCATGATCATTAAGCATAGGAATGGGAACAATTCATTAACATACTTTACTAAAGGAAAAAATAATAAATTTATTCCCATTTCTAAATTTAAAGTTTTATGTTTACTTTGAAAATTATCTTCTGTATTGGGAATTGGCGTGATTTTGGTAACTAGTTTACTCGGGTAATCTCGAAATGGGCAGAGCAGAAATGTATGTATATATGTTTGCGTGTAAATGTGAAACTTCTCTTCGTTTAAGATAAGACTGGGAATGACCTAAAACAAAAACTCCTTTGTTTTGTTATGATAACAAAAGAAATCAAAATAAACGAACTTCAAAAGTTATGCTATGCTTCCCAACTAAGTATTTCCACGACATTCTCCTTGACGTAACGAGACATATCGATTAAATTTATGAATCGAATTCCCCTCGTATCGAGTGCTTCCTTTTAAAATGCCCGCATCTCGACAATCGCCTTCAGGGCTCTCGAGTGAATGCACTCCAGGTAACTCCACGACTGCTGACTCCAGAATTACAGGCCGAGTAATGATTCCCATTACCAAATAACTCATTACTGTGGAAAAGGCTGCAAAGGATTCGCTGACTTTCAATAACCGTAAATCGAAATTACCTTCGATATACTGCTGAAGGTGGGGGTGGGTGGGGGATTAAGAGAAATCTGAAATCCTTTTGGGTATCGATCGCCCCGGCGACTGTCTCTGAGGAGTGACCGGGCTTCCATTTGATTAAGTCACGTGACGGGCGTGAGGTAGCCCAAGAGTTGTCACTAATAGATTTATCATTATCATTATCTCTCTCATGTGTCACTTACCGATGAATTTTAGCGGATATAGGGATGGAGAGATAACAGCGCATTCGGAAAACAGGTCACAAAAATTAAATTAAACAACCACATTTAAATTCTCATTTAAATTTTTAATTTTGGAATAAGAATGTAAACGCACATGTAACAAACATATATTTTAATCTTGAATTTAAAAATGTTTGTCTTTTTTTAATTGATGATTTTTTTAGACTTTCATTAAATCGTGAAATTTCTAGTTAAGATGATATTTGAATGAGCATTGCTTTGACCTGTTGCTTAATAAATCAGAGGTTTTCAGTTTATGGTTGCTTAAAATCAATATAAAGCGCATTTTTAATAACTGTTCTCAAATTAGTGATCGTAGGAAATCAACCACACTCACCAAATTAAGAATACAAATATTTTAATCTTATTAAGAATTTTCAAAATAATTCCTAGATATATTTCTATTGAATGGCATTATGTTATGTTATTTGTCTGCAGATGAAAGTATTGTTCGAGTGAAATAACTATCGAATTAATTCTAACAAATAATAAGGACATATTTATTTTCAGAATAAGAATAATTTCTCAATCTTCTATTTATCCCTATCCAGAAATTTTTCTTAATAAAACTTACATAATTAATACTCATCGTCATCAAAAGTCAAAATAAAAGCCCAATTAATTAATGCAAAGCTGAATTTTTAAAGTCATGTTCACACTCATTTTTCCATTTAACCGATATTAATTTTATTTGATTATATTTCCTAATTTAAATTTTTTCATATATTTTTACTCTTTTATAATTATTTAATAAATAGTAATTTGGTTCATTTTCACATAATACTAATTTTATGATTTATGGTGATATAAAGCGGCATTAATTTAGTTTAAAACGTTTCCTAGAATTTAAAAATAAAATATTTGTTCAAAATGAAACTACTCTTAACATTTTGCCCATTTTAAGGACACTTTGATTTGTAGTTAAGCATCTAACTAAACTGATCTAAAATAATTAGCCATGAAACAAATGATGTAACTACTTATTTATGGATTCAATTTGATAATCTCTTTATTGAAAGTTATCTTCATATATCGCTTCATTTTATGCTTGAATTGCTTTTACCATTGAAATAAAGTTTCACTGAAGCTTAAAAAAATAAGTTCATATGATCACTTATGAAAGTGGTTATTTTAGCACTCTATAAACTCTTTTTAAAAAATGGCGTAATACATACAAAGAGTTTTAATGCATACAAAGCGTTGCATGTGAGCTCCGGACTGTACCTTGATTAAAGAGGTTTGGAACACTCCCCCATTGGTCAGTTTGAATTACGGCCAGGTGACGAGGTCATACCTGAGCTAGCACCATCCACACGAAACTAGCGGAAAACTTTGGACGTCACAGATTAACGTGGATAAGTCCACAATGCATGGAGCTCCAGCAACCCACCGAGGGAGAATGTGGTCACCCTCCCAATCACTGCCAGCGGCAAATGATGCTGCACTTTCCTGATATTGACGGGGAGCGGTGCGAAGCTGCTGAGCCAAGCTCAAAATAAAATTATGGGAAGAATTTTTTTTTTTATTGATGAAATATGAAAACATGTGTAAATGAATTTCAAGGTATCTTAAATCAAAATATTACTCGGCACCATTCAGCAGTTTTAGTGAAAGATTACATAGTAAACTAATTTTCAAAGTCTCATAAACTGAATTTAAATTAAAAAATAATTAGTACTGCTTAATTGCTGTTATTTACTTATGAGATTTATTTAAAATAAATTGTGCTTCCGGGTTTTGAATTGACTTTACGTATTGATTTTCAAATATTTGAAGCAAATAAATAAGATTTTAGACTAAATAATTAAAATTATGTATTTTTATACATTTTTTGAGAATGAATTTTCAAGAATTCAAATTTTCAATATTTATAAGTTCCATTATAATGATTTCATACGTAAAAAAATTCTTTTGATCTTAATAAAATATTAATATGCAAATGAGATTATATATAAAATACGAATTACAGCATTTCATTCTAACTTTTGATTGGCAGAAATCTATGACGTGTTCTTTTGGCTCTTATACGTAAAATCATCAAGAGTTCTGCCATCTTCTCATTTAATTTGTTTGAAAAATGTAAATCATCACATAAAAATGGATTTAATTTGATGCTCAAGATTTCATAAAAAAAAATTTGTTTATTTTTATTTATAATGATGAAATTTTTGAGATATATGTATAGTGATATACTGGCGAATAATTTTCAAAGATAGCATTAAAAAGCTTATTTTTAAAAACTTATTTTTACTCATATCAATACTGCTTAGTGAAATTTTATCCATTCAAAACATGCACATGTTTTTATATTAAGAATTAAAATAATATCATAACCAAATTGTCAATAAGGAGCACATTTTAAAAACCAAACACACATAACAGGGAATTATTAAACATCAAAGTTCCATAATGTACGTATACCATGATTTTAAATTTCTATTTGTGTAATACATTAAATTTTAATAAATACTAATTTTATCGTTATAATAAATGCAGGAAAATATGCCTATCCATATTAATTTACTTTTGGTAATTACTTAAAGAAAAAATTGACTTTTTATACAAATCATTCTATTCTATTCATTTAAAAATACAAACAAAAATTTTATTATTCTTAAAAGCTTTATTATAATTAAAATATTATATTTTTCTTAATTAATAGTTCATAAGAAATGCAATAAAATTTGTATTTTTATGTTTTTAAGCATAAGTAAAGTAGAGAGGCACAACAAAAACAACTTGAAGGAATTCTTCATACTATAAATTTCAAATTCAAATCTTTGAAATATTGCATACTTTGAAATGTTAAAATATTCATTTTATGAAAAAGTTTAGATAGTTAATCGTACATGCAACTTATTGAGCAATACACAATTTCTTTGAAATTCTGCTGTTTATTGGGTTAATAAATTTTCATCGCACAGTGTTCCTCTATAGACTGTTCTGCCCCAAAGATTAACTCTTTAGTTGGAGTACTTTAAAGCTTTAAGATCGTTTAAGACATCAAGCCACATTTTCCTTGGTCTACCTCAGCGCCTATTGAACATGGAAACCCAATACAAAACTTTAGCCAATCAATTTATCAGGTGTTAACTCTCAATGTTTCCAAGAATTTCTCATTGCATTTTGTGAAATCTTTTAGCGAATGTAAAATGCAAGGCTACCAACTTTTGAATTTTAAATCAAAATCATAAAAATCATAAAATATAGTGTCAGGTTGTCATTTATGCCCTATTTTCGTATTCCATCACTCATTAAAATTACTAAATAATACAGCATCATAAAACTTACCATATTTTATGATTGCATCGCTCATTACATTGGTTTTATTCAATTTAAAACAGTATAGTCACTTGAACTTGCTTACAAAATTTTCAATGCGACTTAGATTTTGTGACACTGATCGGCGCACATCTAATGGAACCCTCTGCTTTGAAACTGCTAATTTTATATATATATATATATATATATATATATATATATATATATATATATATATATATATATATATATATATATATATATATATATATATATATATATATGTGGTGAACGAATGTGCAGTATTCGATTCGCCCTACAGAACCGCATGTGCGTGACTCTCCTTCTAGAACGAACTTTTCTTTCCGCACATGCGGTTCTGTAGAGCGAATCGAATACTGCACATTCGTTCACCACATATATATATATATATACATATATATATATATATATATATATATATATATATATGTATATATATATATATATATATATATATATATATATATATATATGTATATATATACAGGATGTCCCAAAACGACCGCATAAACTCTACACAGCTAGATTCCTCGTTGAGAGTACATAAAAACTGCCCGAAGAAACGTTCCTAATGCGATCTATAGTTTACGAGAAAAATATGAAAAACAAAGTATGACGTCACGGCAGGTGCAATAAAAAACACTTTATCAGACATATCAACAACAGCATTTGCATACATTTCCAAGCGATAGTGTTTAAAATGTTCGTCGCGCATATCGCGTCATGCATGCGCGTGCGCCATGGAATGGTGTAAATCTGACGTTGAATTGTTATTTAAAAGGCTGCATCTTGCAGCTACCGGTAGTCTTCGTATGGTGGCCATGTATTTCGTTTGGACATTCAGTGCGGATACTTTGAACATCTGCTTTAAATTGTGCATATACTGCTGTTGATGTCTTCAATGAAGTGTTTCGCAATTTTCTCGTAAATTTTGGATGGTACAGGAAAGCTTCTTAGGGCAGTTTTTGTGTACTCCCAACGAGAAATCTAGCTGTGCAGAGTAAATGTGGTCGTTTTGGGACACCAAGTATATATATATATATATATATATATATATATATATATATATATATATATATATATATATATATATATATATATATATATATATATATATATATATATATATATATATATATATATATATATATATATATATACACACATATATATATATATATATATATATATATATATATATATATATATATATATATATATATATATATATATATATATATATATATATATAATGAGATTTTTATAAAAGTACTAAAATCGGGCAGGTAGTGCATGGAATAAGATTAAGTGATTAACATCTTGTTCTGTTACGAAGGTATCACGAATAGTCACAAATATATTATAATATAATATTTTACTATATCGCTCAAATATATTACTTTAAAATCCCGAATTATTCTATATAGAGTAAATAATGAAACAAAAATGCGCAAATAGTTATAATTAATTGATTGGCTTGTCGCTGAATGGTTATTTTTTGCACACGAGAGCTAATTAATCCGGGACCTACGATTTAAAGTGTAATGCTATCTACAATAAATCTCCAAACGCAAGACGGAATTCGAACCCACGAACCCATTCGGCTATCAACTCGGCCCAGTTTGTTGGAGAGCTGGAAGCTTTGAAGAATACATTTGAAACACAATAATATCTGAAAAGCATTGTTGAGAACATAGACAAGTTCTTTGCACAGAGTTATAGCAACTACGGAATGTCTACGGAAATATAAATTAAGAAAGAAAATAAAAAAAGAACAACTCGTATTTGACTTATATATATAATGAAAAGTGTGATTAAATTATGATTAACAAAATTTAAATGAAATATTTTAGTTTAAAATTTAATTTTCTGAGTTTTGATGGTAGAATGAAAATTAAAATGTTACACAAAATTATGACAAGGCCGTGTCCATATCTTAGTAATTGTGCCATAAAATAAATTTAAAGTATGATAACTGATTTTTAAATTTTATAAAAAGTAATTTCTTATTCATTACAGGCAATTGTTAGTTCTTACAAATATCTGTATTGTAGATATAATATCGAATAACTTTCCCCCATAATGCATATTTTATATTAATTTTTCACAGCAGATTTTAAGAGCAACGTAACACAAAATCGTGTGAACTTTACAAACAAAATTCAGTGTTAAAATCTGGTTTCATTTAAATTGTAAACAAACTCTCGTTGGCTTTCTGCCCAAACTTCCTAAAAATGAATCTCTCGAAGGACAAGGCCATCTTTAAATAAAATTCGAACAAAAACTCGCCTCATGAAATATGAAATTCCCTTGACATTGGGTTTTGCAAATGATGTTATTTGTTAGTACATCCACCCAATAAAGATTCTATTTAGATTCCAATATACTAAAGTGGTCGATTCTATTAGCTGAGTCTTTTGTTTACTTCAGTTTCAAAATCGGGGAATAATTTTATATTTTTGTGGAAGATAAAATGGATTTACTTAAATGCATGCATAAACATTCTATTACGGTTAAACATCCTTTTCACTTCACTTTTAGTGGAAACCCTTTAAAATTATTTCGAATTGGGAAAGGGACTTTCCTACATAAACAAGTTTCCTTGCATAAATATTTCAAAATGAGTTCGAATGCTTGATAAATTCTTCCTGCCATTATTTCATTGGTAAATTTCATTACATAATATAAGTTTGGACGTAAGATTATCTAACAAAAGTTTTCAGTAAGCAATGGAGCTTGATGTTTAATTGTTATCACATGCAAACTATGATGATTTTAATGTATAAGGTTTTACATATCTATAACTTTTATACTCCATTACACAAGTGTGTGTCTTTTAAATATTTATGTATTTTTATGCTTGAATTTTCCAGTAACTTATGATTTAGTTTTGAATTAAAATATTATTAGTAAATTTTTTTTAAAAATGTGTATTTTAACAATTTACAGTAAGCGTTTATGGTTAATACAGTGTCTCACAAAAGTGATGGGACACTTGTGCTTTATAAAAAGAAACTGTAATAAAATTAATTAAAAATACATGTAAAAATTTTTTGTAGGTGTGTTTCATACTTACATTTGGCAACAATTATTACATAACATACATTTTGCCAAAATATTAAAATATCAATTTAATAAAAATATAGTTGTTCAGAACGGAGCAAAATGTATCTCACATAAGTGATGGGACACCATTAGATATGCAACAAAAATCATCTGAAATAAGCAATAAAAATATTTTCTGCATGTTTTATTCAAAAGCAACTCAATAGCAATCGGCAATCATTTATAAAATCCTCTGCAGTATTTCTCTCCAGATTGTTTTGGAATTTTTGTGTTTTTCAGCTGTGTGCAGCCATGAATGCTAAACGACAAGAAACTTCGCCTGAAATTTGAAAATTAGTTGTTATTAGTTTGCAGATTGAAAGTGGAAAATCTATTACAGAAACTGCTTAAATAGTTAACTTGAGTCATTCAACAGTTTTCAATATCATTAATTGGTATAAAAAGAATCAGAATAAAAGAAGACATGGCCGACCATCAAAGCTATCCAATGGAATAAAGCGAATTGTCGTTCGAATTATTAAAAATATCCAAGAATGAGTGCTCCTAAAGTTGCTGCTGATTTACAAGCATTATATGGAGTAGTTGTTATTTCTGAGACTATTGGAAGATTAATTCGATCTGCTGGATATCACGATAGAGTAACCAGGAAAAAATTATTCGTAAGTGAGAAGAATAGAAAACTCAGACTGGCTTTCACAAAATCCAACATAAATAAAAATTTTAACTACTGTAATAAAATTATATTAGCTGATGAGAATAAATTTAATATATTTGATTCTTACGGTAGAATCTTGGTGTGGAGAAAACCGAGGTAAGAATTTCGTAAACAGAACTTGGTGCCAACAGTAAAACATGGTGGAGGAGGAGTTATGGTATGGGGGTGTATGTCGTCCCCTGGAATTGGTAATCTTATTTTTAAACTGTAAATTGGATCAATACAAGTATATTGACATTCTAAAGCTAAATTTGAAGTCTTCAGCACGAAAATTGAACCTTCATAACGATTTTAAATTCTACCAGGACAAAGACCCCAAGCCCACTGCTTTGAACGTTAGACTCTGGCTGCTGTATAACTGTCCTGTGAAATAATAAAAGCACCACTACAATCTCCACACATATATCCCATAGAGATTATTTGGCAAAAATTGGAATCAAGAATTCGCAAACACGCAATTTCTTCAAAACAACAATTAAAATCGGTGCTTCAAGAAGAATGAAGTAAAATCATTCCAGAAATCACAAAAAAATTAGTCAAATCCATCTCAAGAAGATTAAATCATGTTTTAAAAGTACAAAAAATCCAACAAAATTTTAAAACCTTTTAAAAAGTAAAATTTTTGGATAAATATTTAAAGGAAAAGTAAGTGTCGCATCACTTATGTGAACTTTTTTTTTGCTACGTTCTAAACAATTTTATTTTTATTTAATTAATATTTTGAAAAAATGTATGTTATGTAATAATTGTTACTACCTTTAAATATGAAATAAATCCACAGAAAATTTGTCCATGTATTTTTAATTTATTTTATAACAGTTTCCTTTTGTAAAGCACAAGTGTTCCATCACTTGTGAGACACTATATATGATATAATAAAGAAAAATATTTTATTTTAAGCACGAAACTTATATGAAATCACAGAAGTATCTAAAATATTTATATAAATTAAGAACATTAAATTATTTATTAAAAAATTTGTTATTATCACTATAAAACCCAATTAGAATAAGATAATTATTGAAAATTAATATTATATGAAGTAATTAGAAGCAAAAAGTTTTAATCTTAAAAATCCTCTGCAAATATCATCTACAAATAAAGTTTACAAATATCGTTTTAGGTAAGATTAAAATCATGAAATTCATAGTGATTCACAGTTTTTAAAATGGTGGTAATAGAAATTCTTCTCCAAAAATATTGTAATGTTTCTGGCCAGAGTAAGCAGTTAAACTCCATGCTGATTTACATTTTTATTCCATTTTCTATAAATTTTTACAATATTTTTATATGAAACAACTTTTGGATATTTAACATAATTTTAAAAAATTTAGAAATATACTTAATGCTTCCTTTTAAGCAAATTACACTTGATCCATCTTTAAGCGACTTATGTCCCAGACTGCTAATCCATCGAAATCATATTGCTATAACACCTGAATAACTGTTTCAAAATATTAAGTATGTACCTATTATTTTTGATCAATTGGAACAGAAAAAACGTTGCCAGTCGCTTTTCGAAATCTTACCCAAAATGCAAAATTCTCAACGTTAAGCTAAATTTACGTATTCTTTTTGTAGGCATTACAATTTTCTTAATCTCCTCCTTATTTTTGTCAGCATTATAATTTTCTTAAGCTGTGTATGAAAAAAAAGTTGATTATATGTTTGATTCATCCCAAATTCACAATATATTCTGACAGTTTTTAAACAGTGTACTTGACTTTTTCATCAATAATATAAAATCTTAGAAAAATTTAAATTTATCACTTTACTTTCTTTCAGAAACTTCTCAGCGAAACAAGTTTATAAAATTTTGAATAAGATTGAAACCTAGTGGTGGAACAGAAAGAAGGGGAACACACCGCTGCAGGAGCTCTGAACACATTACTATTCCTTAGATTTCATTATATACTAAGTACAGGAAATGTTACTGAATTTAATATAGTGCTTTAGCACACGTGCCTAAAATATGTATAAATAAAAATGTATATGAGACAGAAGTAAATCAATAAATGAGCAAAGAAGGAAATAGAAAAAGTGTGTTACTTAAGGAGACTAAGTGCACACACATTTGAAAACTTATCACGTGTTTTGTAGATAAATTCGAATTAAATATTTGGTTGTATGCTTGTCATATCTATTATAAATTATAATATAGTTTTTTGATAAGTAATATTTCAAAGACATAGTACTATTTTACTGTTGTATTTTAAGTATAAATTAGATAACTTTTAAGCTGTATTTTATGAAAATGACATTTTATTATTTGATTGTCTCATTAAAAATATTGTTTTATTGCAGACACTTTTTAGCATCTTAATAATAATATTTAGAGATTGCATGAAATTATTATTAAGTGTTGCCACAAAATGATGGAACTATTGGTAGAAATGTTATTCCAAATTTGTTTGCAAATGATTTTTATTTTTTGAACGATATTCATCATTTATGCATAAGAAAGTAAGGTGTTTTCTTTTGTTAACTAAATCATTTCTGGGAAAAAAGGAAGTTTTTTTCCAGAAATTATGTAGTTTTTAATAATTTATCTAATTTTTTTGTTGAAATAATTTCCTTTTTGAACTCAGCTTATAACTTCGTTGCAGTTTTTATGTCAATGTTCTTTTCTAGAATGTTTCAAAGGAAGATCTTTTCTACATATCATTGAAATTTTTAATAAATACATTTAAAAAAATGTACAATCTTTATTTTGCATGTGTAAATTCAATTTTAAATTGCAGGAAATTTTTTAATTTATCGCAAATTTTATTTGGTGATGTCATTTATTTGTTTATACCTGAGGATTTCTGGTGCAATTTATAAATGCCTTAAACTCTAATTCAAATGAATCTGTGCAGTTAAATTAATCACACTGTGCAAAGCTGAAAAATTAACTTTTATTTTTCATTAAAAGCTATAATGTGAATATCTTGCTCCAAATATTATTTTTGATTTCTCTCAACACAATAAAGAACAATTTTTAAATTATTTTACATTTTTATTGAACGCATATCTAAGGAAGTTTTTGCTCAAACAATAGGAAAAACCATACAAGTACTTTCCTTTCATTAAAGTAAATTTTAACTAGATCGATTAATTGGATAGCTGTATTTTTAAAATTAGAAATACACTATCTAAGAAATAATTAAGTTTTTTTCTAATATTTTATGAAAACATTATGGGTTTGCTTTTCATATTGTTTGATTGCAGGGAAACAACTCTAGATAGATCTTCATTATACATTAATTGCATATTCTTTTGATCAATTCGATGAGAAAAAATTTTAAGGCTATATATATTTTTAATTCTAACTATGATTTTTAATTACTTTTTTGAGAATTGGCATTTAACTTTAAAAAATATTTGCATTTTACTTATTTAGTTTTGTTTTTCTTATTTATGTTTCTTCTGTTGCCCACTTATCGTTCTAATGCTTAGTTGCTGTAATGAAGCTTCCAACATTTTTAATGAAGTATCTAACATTTTTATTTTGTTAATATTAGAGCATGCTTTATCCTTAGAAAAAACATGGCACAAACGTCTCGTTTTTATAATGACTAATGTAATTTTAAAACTGTCTAATTCTTAAATAAATAAAAATAATTGTAAATTCATAATTTTTCCATAATTAAAGATAATTTTCACTTACAATATTTCTTTAAAAAGGGAAAAATAAATGTGTCATATTTTAACAAAATAAAAAAAAATAAACTATTTTAACAAAGTAAAAAAAACAGACACGGGCCTGTTTCCTTGACTGAAATCCTTCTAGTGTGAAGCAAACGTCCTGATTAAGGGGTCATGTAATACGAAATCACTCTTGTATAGTTCCTAGTCATGTGTGGAACTGAGTTTTATCTACCCACAAAAGAGATGAAGTAAACATATTAATTCAAATATGCATTAAACAAAACTGAAAACTCATCCAAAAATGATAGTCACTCATGTTTCTCGAGAAATTAAACACAAAAAACACACTTGAAGAAATACAAAAAGGAAATGATATAAATAGAGAAAGTGCTTCAATATAAATGATGCATAATCAAGTCAATCAGTTGTATTGTGTACTTCTCTGAATAGATTATTTAAAATAAACGATTTTAATATAAGTCTTATGGACATTCCTTATATACCTATATCAATGGATATCCAGTGGCTCAGTAGCTTTACGCCGCTTCCAGTAAAGACCAGCAAATTGAAGCATCATTTGCCTCGGACAGTGGTTGGGAGGGTGATCACATTATCTCCTCAGAGGGTTGCTGGAGCTCCTTGGGTTAGAACGTGTTCACGTTAATGTGTGACTACCAAAATTCCTCCGTTAATGTGGCGTGGATATGGAGAAGAAAGTGCTAGCTCAGATATGACCTCGTCCCCTGACCATTGTTCAAAATTACGAGAAACTTGGTCATGTGCGAGTATTCGAAATCTGTTAATATTAAGGCACAGCCCAGGACTCGCATGCACCACTATGTATATATACCTATATATCTAGGAACACATCAATTTGAGTCATGAATGGACACATATATCCAAAATTACTCCTTAGAAAGCAATGTAATTAAACATTACAAGTAAAAAATGAAAATAGGAGATATATATTGAAAGAAAGTTTTTACTGTTCAATAATGTGTTGGTAGATTACCCTAATTGTCTACATTTATTCAGCACAACTTTTACCTAATGACTATCTCTATCTACAATTTCCAATCAGCGTTTCAATCTTTCTACAATTGCTCATCCCGCTTACGTTATTGAAAAGATCGTCACTAACCATCTCTAATCATATTTATTATTATAATTTTGTATACATAAAACTAATTCCATAAAAATTTTCCATTTCGAAAACAACTGAGTCAATTTGACATATATCCATAGAGATAAATATACCACTTTTAAAATCTCAATATATTAAACTTTTGAAAAAAATAGATTTAAAAATATATTTCCTCATCAATTGGATATATAACTACAAGAGGTAATATTAAAAATGTGATTGGTTTCTGTAATTCTCCTAAAAAATTTAAATGCTTCAAAATGGCCCATTTTCCCTAAATTTAGAGTTAACAGATATCTGATACAATACATTGCTTGAAAAACGATTGTAATATTTTGCTAATCTTATTCTGGAATGCAGATGATGTTTCATATTGAGTTACAATTAAAATAATATAATTTTATTACAATTCAAGTTCCACTAGTAGTTTCTTAATGAAAAGTAGCTTCTTAAAATAAAGCATCCTCGATAAATTGGATTAATTTATTATCTGTATTTTCTAATCTTATGAAAACATTTTGGCAACAGATAACCAAAACAAGCGCCAGATTAAATACAGCTATGTAACAAAAAGAATGTACATAAAATTGATTTTCTTTACACTGTAGATCAATGTAAGTTTGAAACTGAAATTCTCTTACTGTAATTGCAATATAGATATCTAAATGAAGAATCAATAAAAATTCTGATAGATTTTCTCTAATTGATGAATGTAGTTGATGAGAACGGATCATTGTTACCGCTTTTATATAAGATAAAAGCCTTGGTAGCCTAGTGGTTAGGACCTCGGTTTTCTGTCTGGAAGGACTGGGTTCAATTCCCAATTCCGCTAAATACCCATCGAGTAAATGCGATATACGTGTTCCTTCAATCTGTGGATTCGAACGTCTTGTTGCAGTTAACATAGATGTAACAGTTTAGAGAAAATTTAATCCCCTCCAGATCAGGGAGTCCCACAAGATGTTTTTTAATTTCAGATTATTACGTTCCCGGAAAACGGCCCAGAGTCTATCCGGGAAGTGACACTCATTCTTGTGCAATACAATACCAACTGGTTTGTGCGCCAAGTTCACTGATCTCTGAACCATTCGACCACCACCTCGACGCAGTGACTTCCGACAACGTCAATTTAATGATGATTAATGGTGGTGGAGGGACTAACTTTGCTTGGAAGTTTCTTCTGAAGCCTTTCCATCTACCATAGAGCATCAATTGGATCTTTATTCTGGGAATGAGTTATTAATTAACCTTGACAATAATATTGAGGAGGAAAAATCAGACTTACTGAAACTCTTAGACCTTGAAAATGAGGTACAAGTTGGGATTGATAGCAGCAAAATCAGTAATGTTGCAGCTCAGAGAGTTAGAAGCTGCTTTACGAACATTCTCAAAATTGCCATGACATTGGTAGAGAAGAACGCCACACTGGAAGGTAAGATTCAAGCTAAAAATAATTGTTTGGACCCAAATAGGACTAATGTTGAAGTTGCATTGAAAGAGGTTAAACAGAAAAATAAGAGATAACAATTAAATTAGAGCTAGGATAATAAGATACTGGAACAGGACCCAGAATATAGTAACCATTTATCCCAACTAGGACTAGTCTTCCCAGGAGACCGAAAAAATGGTAAAGAACACTATTAATCCAGCTAAACTGGTACTTAATATAACTAAGTTTAGACGTATCCGAAAAGAGGTGGAATATTTATCAAAACCACGAGCATCTATGAGTTAGATAAATTTATAGAAGAAGTTCAGAAAAATTATAAAATCAAAGAAGTACTTAATCGCAAAAAAGCCGGAAAAAAGAAAACCCAAATAATGTAGATAAAGAGATAACCAAAGAAGAATTAGGGGGAAAATTAATTTACTAAAATGAATTAAATGAATCTGCTGAGATAACTACCGCCTATAGCAATAATAATAAGTACGGCGTTAACTAGATAGTAACTGTAGATAGAGAAACATTTAATGAAATTATTAACAAAAAGAAACTTTTTATATTGGCTGGAACAGTGTAAGATTCCACGAGTACCTATGTGTAACACATTTTTAAATGCCTAACATCCGGGACCAGGCTACAAATTGTAGAGGACAAGAAGTCAACAACCGATGCGGAGATAATCATATAGACAGTAAATGCGACAAACAAGTTGAATGCAACATCTGCTATGAAAATAACCCTAAATTTTGGACCAAGTATAACACTCACCATGAAGCCAAGAGAAAAAATTGTCCAAATTATGAAAAGGAGATAAATAGACTTATAAGTAATATTATAACTATGGACCTTAACTTTAAATTTAAATTAATTAATTGTGCTCACTTAAATTTAAATCACTGTCGAGAGGAAAATTACCAGCTTTCTGAAGACATCAAAAACTTGTGTGAACCTTCAAATTATCTAAATTAATAATCCCTTTAACTTTAAAGATAAAATTATTGGATTTCCCAAAGAATTTGAAGTTATCTCAACTCAATACCCAAAAGAAGCCTTACTAATTTCTTTCCTATCACCATCAGTAAATATTCCTTCATCATCAAAGTTTTTCTCAATGACACCGAATGCAGCTTGGGTACTGCCTATTCTGCCACCATCCATCAGAATTCAGGAAATTTTTGACATCTTAGAGATAGTGAACTATAGACATCACAAGTGGCTTATCTTTGGGAATCTCAATGCCAAATAAACGGCTTGGGAACTTAGAAGAGAAGATTTTAGAGGAGAGACATTATTAGATTTTATATCTAAACAGAATCTTACTATAGAGAATGAACCAGATAGCTCACCGGCAATCGCAAGCACAATAGGGGAGAGTTGGATAAATATCCACCTCTCCCTTAGTCTTACTGAGAATGATATTGCTAATTAGAAAATAGAAGATAGGTACATGGGTAGTGACCATAATTCAATGACATGTCTAATTATCGTTCAAAAAATACACATAAAAAACGAACACTTGAGGGAATAAGAGAAACTTAGACTGGCATAATTTTGCAAGCTCTGTAAGCAGAATTTAAATGACAATAGGCTCGAACATCAATTCGCAAAATAGAAGACAGAAGTTAAGAGATTTGCAAGCAACATAGTAAGCGATACAATAATAACCATATTAAAAGCAATTATTGCTGGACATCACAACTTACCACAGAACGAAGCAGAATCAGAGCGTTAAGGAGACTTTTCCAAAAAGAAACTGAACAAGAATTCAGAAAACAGCAAAAGAAGGCCTTCAAGAATACAGCCACCAAGTATATAAAAAACATTATACACACCAAAAAAACTACTTTATCTACTTACTAGAAATTATCTGAGCAGTGTCACCAATACCACAGCCTTCGGAAACCACCACAAAATCATCAGAGATAAAAATTTTAACAACTTAGTCACTAACAGGATTAAGAAAGAAGATGGGACATGACCACAAACATAGAAGATTCTCTTAACACTATCCTAAGTTACCATTTTCCACTTCTTCCAACTGACATCACCTACGACACAAACTTAAACGCAAATAGATACCCCAACTTCATTATTTCGGAGATCGAGGAAGTCATTAAAGACATGGGTAGGAATAAAGCACCAAGACACAACTCCAGACGTTTACGAAGCCCTTTTCAAAATCTATAAAAAATGGCTTATTGAGATCTTTAATTATACCTTAGCAATAATGTATTCCCTAAAGTTTGGAAGGTAGCCAAGATCGAACTTATTCCGAAAGAAGGAAAGGACCCTATTATTAAGCAATTCTACAGGCCAATATACTCCCCAACGTTTGGGGGAAAATTCTAGACAAGCTTTTAATGAAGAGACTACAATTTCATTACAACTACAACGACATGCTATATACTAATCAATTCGGATTTATGAAAGGCAAATCCACAAGCAATGCACTCCTGGAAATTATAAATAAAATCAACAACAAGAAAAAACAAAAAATTCACATGCCTAATTTCATTAGACATAAATGATATTAATAGCGCTAGATGGGAAGATATCATTGCTTTGGTCTGCAAACACAACCTATCCAAAAGCACTCTCTGGACTGAACGCACATTGTCAGACCTGCACGGATGATGTAGCAACTCTCCTTTCTTCCAGTTCCTACTTTAACTTCACTGAAATAGCGAAACACTCTATGCAACTTGTCTCAAATTGGATAAGAACTTCAGTTTAACATTGAGCGTCAACAAGTGTAGGTATCCGATCTTCCCGATTACTGAAGAGATCACCAAAAGACCTCCAATTCACTTTGAAAGACAGAGAAATGAGTACACAAATGAGATCAAATATATTGGGCTTTTTTTCGATACCAGATTGATATGGATGCCACATCTCAATGAGGTTAAAAACAAAATAAGCAGCATGCAAAATAAAAACGCTAGAGTCACCAGGGTCACCTGGGGACTAAACCCCTCAGTACTTAATATCATTTTCATTACAGTTATCGAACGTATCATTCTTTACGGGTGCCACGTTTGGCACCAAAACACAGCTCAAATGAGAATATTAGTCAAATTCAGCAGATTGCGCTTCTGAAACATAACAAGACATTCAGGACTACCTCTTCGGATGCACTCAATGTTCAATCAGAATATGTCCCAATTCACCTAAAAGTAGCCTTAATGAAAATGAGATTTAAGCTATGTAATTGTAGTAATAATGTTTAAATCAATAACAAGATATGGAATAGAAATAATGCCTAGACCAGAAATCTCTCCCAAGAGGCCCCCTGGACTAAATGCAACATTCCATGGAATAGCGACGCAAACCACAATCACCACTACGCTTACACAGATGGGTCAAGATTTAACAACAATGTTGAATGTGCTTCGGTCATCTACAACAACAGCACATTCATCCAAAAGGTTCAACTTAAGCTGAATGATGTAGTTTCGGTATTTGAAACTGACGCCCTCACTATACTTGAGACAAACAATGAGGTACACAACCGATGACAATATTACATGCTTTCATACACACACGGACTCTAGATCCGTGTTTATGGCATTTAAGAACTTCAAACTAACCAGTCACACCTTAGGGAAATCATTAAATTTATCAAGACAGCCCACAATGCTTTCATCTTCACTGGGTCAAAGCCCATGTTAGCATCCGGCACAACGAGGAAGCGGACACTGCTGCCAAGGAGGCCGCAGACTTTGAGAACATTAGGAAAGTCGTTAAATTCAAGCGGCAAAAGTTTAAAACCATAACTTCGTAATGGGAAATAGACAGTTAACAGGAGTTGTAGGATAACTAGTTAAAGACTAGAAGATTACATGCGATCATTGACAAAGTCTCCAAACAATAGACTATACGCGGATTTCTTCATCAATCAAATTCCAACGGGACACGGAACTTTCGGTACTTACAAGAAGAAATTCCATAACCATACGGAGATTTGTCCTCACGCTCAAGGAGTCCATGATCTCGAGTATCTTATTTTCAAATGCAAAAATACACAGATATCAGGAAACAATTTTTCCAAAATAATTTCGTTGAGTTAAGATTCAAAAATCTCCTCAAACATTTAAGTTTCTGTAGAGGTATCAGAGAAATCATGATGCAAGAACTACAACTACCACTTCAAGAGGAAGTAGAATAATTAATTAATATTAATCACTACTACTCTCAATGTTCCTATTGTAAATATCACACTGTATATATAGTAAATAATTAACTCTTCTCTGTATCTTTCCTCTATATTTGTATAGTTATGAATCTTTGTAACTTTAATAGAGGTGAAACAAATCTTCTGGTCAGGACGAGGTATCAATAGACTCATCTGCCCACTCTCAGAGATTTTGGCTTTTTTGGCATTTGTTATTCGTCTGGCTTTGCTCTTTCTGGCTTTTGTGTGTTAGTCCCCAGGATTGCTATCGCCAACTTTTGTCGCATACCTTCAGCAGGGTCAGTCAACATCTTTAGTTCCCCTCCGGATCAATGTTAAAATTAAGGGAGAGGATTCTTTGCTGGTGCGATCTGTTAGATGAATTTAGAAAAAAATCGTACTTTCTCCTTTGCGGTACTCTGGTTAAACGAAAGACGTACCCTACTGACTTAAATGCGCCCAGCTCATACGGCATAACGAGTTTGGCTTGTCCAAGTGTCATACGTAACAACAACAAATCTTTTTAAATATAATTAATATATTTGAGTGTGTGGATATTAGGACATGGGGGGGTCTAAATAGTGTAGCTTGTCTATATTGAATATTTTTCTAAGGTAATTAACATCATTACATAAATTTATATGAAAAGCAAAATTGCTGAGAACCTATTAAATTTTTGCTACGTGTTTGTGTTTTCAAACTTTTCAAATATTAAAGATTATTTAAATATTTCAGGAAAGAACAATTACGAATTAATGAATCATATTTTAAAAAATATTAAATGGTTTTGAAATTTTGCATTTAAAATTTATAAGAAGCATCAATTTTCACATAATTTGAATATTATGTTAAAACCTCATAAATATTTATTACCAGGATACATTTCGTTCCTGAATATTTAATTCCTATTAAATTTTACTTTAAGTTCCTTTTACTGTGTTTAGTATGGACATAAAATGCATTTAATAAAGTTTTCTTTAAGTATAATATATTATAAATATTATATATAGATAACTTTATAGATATGAATTATAAGTTTTGAAGTTCTGTTTATTATTGTAGACATTTTATTTTAGTATTTTGAAGTATAACCTTCACTCTTATATATAACTCGCAAAATTTAATAAAACAAATGTCAAAAATACTTGCCTACATCCTAAAATCTATCTGACATAATTCAATAAAACAAATTATCTTATTGAATATATATTTCTTAGAACTTTAAGTATTTAAATTTAATTTTATGAAAACGTTGTTTTTTGATTATTTCCCGTTTGGTTTTAACACTTGCAAAACATTTACATTGTATGATTTTTGCCGAGCTGGCAGCCGAATGGTTAGCGCTCTTGCCTTCGGTTCAACAGTTCGTGGGTTCGAATCCCACCTTGGGCATGGATGTTTGTAGTGGTTCGGAATCCACTTTAAGCCGTAAGTCCCGGTCTAATTAGCCCTCGTGTGCAAAAAAATGACCGTTGAGCGACAAACAAACCAAACAAACCAAATCATTGTATGATATTTAATTGTTAACTTCACGTTTAAAGTAAATAGAAGGCTGATATATGTGATCACATTAAGTGGTTGTGGTGACTGATAAAACACCTGAAATAAATACTTCTGATAAAGGAATTAGATTTGTAATACTGTATATATATTTCCTTTTCCCAATTCAAATATTTTTATGAAGCTTAACTTTCTTTACCTACCCAAAATTTCTTTACTTCTGATTTCTATGTTTTTCGAAGTAATTAATGTATTTTTTAAACAGGATAAGTGTGTACGAAAATACAAATAACAATATTTATAAAGAATTCAACTAAATGGTACAATTTGAAATATAAGTATTTATGCGCTACATTTAATATATATATATATATATATATATATATATATATATATATATATATATATATATATATATATATATATATATATATATATATATATATATATATATATATATATATATATATATATATGCTTCCCCTTTTCGGATAAATACAAAAGATGTATCGATTTACAAATATTAATGATTTTATTGGATGAAAAACATAAATTAAATTAATTAACATGAGTTTATTCACTAAGATAAATCAAATTACACATGTATGCTTCAATATATATATATATATATATATATATATATATATATATATATATATATATATATATATATAAGTATTCATAACGAATGTGACAAAATATACAATGAAGTATAAATATATATATAGAACACATACATATATAAATTATCTTAGAAATATACATAAAGTTACAAATAAAATCAGCATTCTTAAACTAAGTCTGGCATTTAACAAGGATCACGCACTACTGTGTTGTAACATCCTCATCAAAGTTTAGTTTAAGTTTTGTAACTGTAAAAAGATTGCTTCATAAATATATTGTGTGGATAAAAGAATTTGAGCTCCGTTTAGACAGAGTATATAAAATGATGAAATTGTGATGAAGCTGGGAGTGGTGGGTGTGGGTGTGCTTTAAAGACTTCCAAAAATGGGATGTTTTATCGTAAAACTGGGTTTCAAAACACTTCAGTCTTTGAATTGGCAGATAAATTACTGTGAATTCCAAGAGAAAAACCATATATTTTCTGCCCATGAGACTCTGGAACTTTGCTAATTTCGCTTATAAAATTCTGATACTTACACATTATATATATATATATATATATATATATATATATATATATATATATATATATATATATATATATATATATATATATATATATATGTATATATATAAATATGTATATTTATATATATGTATAAATATGTATATTTATATATATATATATATATATATATATATATATGTATATATATAAATATGTATATTTATATATATATATAAATATGTATATTATATATATATATATATATATATATATATATATATATATATATATATATATAAATATGTATATATATAAATATGTATATTTATATATATATATATATATATATATATATATATATATATAAATATACATATTTATATATATACATATATATATATATATATATATATATATATATATATATATATATATATATATATATATATATATATAAATATGTATATATATAAATATGTATATTTATATATATATATATATAAATATACATATTTATATATATATATATATATAAATATACATATTTATATATATACATATATATATATATATATATATATATATATATATATATATATATATATATATATATATATATATATATATATATATATATATATATATATATGTTGTGTGTGTAATGAGGGAGTATAGAGATTAAGTAGAAATCAAAACAAACGGAAACTTTGAATATTTAATTTAATGAATTTAATTAATAGTAACAAATAGAAAAATTAATTACAAATTTAAGTCAAATGTAAGATTATCAAAAAATTGAGAGAATAACAATAAGACATCTTTAATAATCGTCTTCTATCAACGTGTTCGTCTTTTCTCTCCAACCTCCTCTGTGCTCCAAATGGCGAGGTCCCGCTTGGCCAAATCTTAGCGCTGTTACGTCACGCTCCATCCGACTTCTCATTGGTGGAAGAGCTAGGAGAAAACACTGGTGCTGGATGTGTCTCCTCTACACCGTTTCCGACGACATATATTTAAATATATATATATATATATATATATATATATATATATATATATATATATATATATATATATATATATATATATATATATATATATATATAAGCCATACGTACAACTGTAACATATAATTTACATTTAATACTAATGTACTTTTTTACTTTAATACTGAATACTTTTTTGTATGCAAAACTGCAGTAAGTTTAGAAATGTATAGGAGTAATGTTCTGATTTCGAAAGACATTGTTCTCATTACCAAAGTTGTTACTTCAATTTCCATTTCAAGTAAATTGCTTCTTTTTCACATATGATTGATGTGACACCTAAAATAGATCGTAAGATCCTCTATACGAAATAATACGACTGGAAGTGCTGAACCAATACTTAGTTGTTTACTGATTTGCTGCTTCTAAATTTAGAAGACTGAATATCTTTCGGTGGTTTGGTTTGCTTGTGGCTCAACGAGCTTATTTTGCACAACAGAGCTAATTAGAACAGAACCTTCGTGTAAATGAGATTCTGAACTACTGCAAACATGCAAGCTCAAAGTGGGTCTCGAACCCATGAACTGTTGAACATAACGCAAGACCGCTAGTCATTCGCCTACCTGCTGGGCCACCTTTCTGTGAGACGAGATATCACACTCATTATTTATGAAGTTGCCATTAATTATTCCCCTTGCTTTGTCAAAATCCTCGAAGATCGAACTACGTGACATTCCCTAAAGATCGGACAAAAGAAAAATAATTTTAATATGTTTAGCATCTTGCTAATCTTCCTTCTATAAGCCATACCTTGAATATTTTTGGATAAACATCTAATTTACCAATATTAATTGATTGATAATCGCAAAACAGGAGAGCTGAGAATCCAATTTTGTATTTATGGGAAATGTAAAGTTTTCATCAATTACCTCCTTCTTTTGGATAAAAATTAAGATTGTGTCCATAAGAAATTTTATCAAATTTTAGACAAAGATCAAACCACCAGATTAAAGTCCAAAAGTTGACAAAGTATTTTTTTAAAAATTTAGTCTATTCAAGTCTATTAACTTTGGAATGATTCTAATGAAAATGTAATAAGCTTTCTCGTATGAAAATGTTTATCAAGGCTAAATTTACACAAAATCAAATACCTAGTCAAGCTTCAGTTACTTCCTGTGATGTACATAAAAACAGCAGTGTGCGTTTCCTTATCATTAAGCAACTTTTTCTTCTATATATATATATATATATATATATATATATATATATATATATATATATATATATATATATATATATATATATATATATATATACATATATATATATATATATATATATATATATATATATATATATATATATATATATATATATATATATATATATATATATATATATATATATATATATATATATATATATATATATATATATATATATATATATATATATATATATATATATATATATATATATATATATATATATATATATATATATATGTATATGTATATATATATATATATATTATTGAAAATAAAATAACATATTACCATGAAATACTTGCTCAATGCAACAAATTCCTTCTTAACGACTCACTTTTGTAATTTTTAGAATATGTCTAGAATACAAAATGAAAATATAAATATTTGTTTTTCAATGAAGGATATAATATAAAATCAAAACATTATAACTATTTAAATTTTTAAAAACTTCACTTGTTAATAACATTCTAAATTAATAATTGCAATATTTGGGAAACAGTAGGATATCCCCCATTGGCGACCATTGCGACTTTTTTTCGTCGCCAAGATAAGCGCATGTTTTTTAACGCGGGAATTTTCTTAAGTTCCAAAAATTCGCATTTTAGAAAATTTTAAATCTCATATAATAGTATACACAAAATCTAAAATACATTACTAAAAAAATTAATAAAAACTTATTTGTTGTGTGTGGGTTTGCCTTCTCTTCAAAACAACCGGTAAAAGAAATAAGTAAATAACAAGACTTACTAATATTTTACTTACATGATGAATAAACGATATAAATAGTAAATAAACAAAAAGAAACTGAAGAAATGAATAGTTTACGATGTTTGGATGCTGGCGACGACGAAACACAACAACAAATGTAGAACAAAAAGTTCGAATTGGGAAAGTAAATTGAAAATTTTAAATACTTTTGCCACTGAAAAGAACCCTATATGTGACGTAAAAATGATGTAAACACGAGCAAAACCTAAACTACAACAAAAAATCCGAAAAAAAAAACAAAATTTAAATTGGCAACAGATAATCCAAACAAAGGACGGTAGATTTGGCAAGAAATAACTTGGGGGGGGGGGATATCATACTTACAGCAATATTTGTAAACAATCTCTTTTAAATCTTAAGATTAATTCCTTGCTTACGACAACATTAATTTAATTTTAAATTTATAACCTTTTTCACAAATATCATGAGGACATTAGATACGATTTATTTTTGATATTTAAAGTAACGATTATCATAAATTTCTTACAGCAGCTTATTCCTAGTTTTAAATACATTTTAGGTTTGCCACAAGAAATTATCTTCATATAAAATTAAAATATACTAAATGATACTATGGTAACAATGAACGTAGATAAGAATTTAAATGTTTTGAAAATAATTAATCTCTTTTTTTATATGTGAAATGTGATGCGAGTCATCAAACTAAGTAAAATGAATGCTTTTATGTCATGCATGACTGACCGTTTTAGTAGTACCAAACTGTATTTAAGTGTTCATGTTAACCTATTAAGCAATTAAATTACATTCTGATGCTACTTTCAAATTATTTATTAGCATTATAAACAAACTATATATTACAATATGTATAAATTTGAAAAAATTACCATATGGATATGACATTTATTAGCTTAAAGTTTTCACATAATTATTTTTAAGAATTAGTAATGCGCAACAATTTCAAAGTCTGAAAATATCAGTTTGAAAGCTTTAAATATCTGTTAAGTATTTTAAATTACAATTCATTTACTATAAGCATTTCAGCTGTAAATTTTTTACATAATTATTGTACCATAAAATACATTTTTTTTTCAATCTCTTCTATAGAACTTCATATTTAAATGTTATTGATTATTGCTTTTTCTGTTAAATCTTAAATCTTAGTTTTAATCAATTTTCAATATTTTTAGCAACATAAATTTTTCTATATTTTATTAAATTTTGGAATCGTAAATAATTATTTATTTCAATATCTAACAGTAAACCCCTATATCACAGACAAAATATAGATTTGTAACGTTAGTAAAAATAGTTTTTTTATAAAATAATTTTTAAGTATTTGTGTCACAGATTGTCAACAAATATTATTAGAGAATAATTTTAAGAGAAAATGCAAATTTTAAGTACTAAATTTCATACAAGCGATTATTATTATTCAATATATCCATTTATCATGTAGAAAATGATTCTTACTTCGATATTAAAATTCTTTTCGACAAACTAAATCAAATTTTATTTGTAGAAAATAATAAGAGCTCTTTAATAGAGTATGAAATATGCCGAAAGTAGCTTTTTTCAACCACATTGATCACGTTCTAAACAAAAGGGCGTTCTGTTGGGACTGACTGTGACGGGAAGAGGGCCGGATGGCCTTAATTGAGCAAGGTACAGTACAAAACATACATATACAGATACAGGCAAGTTTACAGAGGGTATTTACATATGTACAAAGGAAGGGGGAAGTGGAGGTTAGTCAGTGAGCTGAAGGAGTTCAGCCTGCAGAATTTCCTTGGCACCTTTCCTGAATTCCTTAAGAGGGAGGAGCTGCTTGAAGTGTAGTTGGTGGAAGTTCTTGGGAAAGGTCTTTTCCCGAATGTTGGAGTAGCGGCTACAGTGGAGGAGAAGGTACTCTGGATCTTGTATACAGTCGTCATGTGGGCGGACATCTGATTGCCAGTGGAATCTGCTGTGATAGGTGCCGAAGACTCCGTGCCCGATAAGAAACTGGTTTAGGAAGAAGTCCCCTTGTAGTCTTTTCCGTGAAACTTTCGGAAAGAGTTCAAAGAGTCTCCTGGATTTGTTGGAGGTCTCCCATCTGTGCTGCCACATAGAAGTTTCGTACTCGATGGTAAGTGTTCGGAACTGCTGTTTGCTAAGTTTAGCCTAGTGATAAAGGCACCACTAGTAAAAAAAATGGTAAAGTTAAAGGATGGGGTTCTATTCCCAGTGCCGCCAAAAACCCACCGAGTACATGCTTGTTAAATCTGTGGAATCAAAAGTGCAGTGGTCGGTCTTTGAGCAGTCATCATGGGTGAAATAATCTGGAGAAAATTTCCTCCCACTTCAGATAAATGTCAAAACTGAGCGAGTGGATATTGATGGTGCCTTCTGTCAGAGGAATACTTAGAGCAAAGCGGTACTTTCACTTTTGTGGTGTTCTGGTTAAAACGAAAGACGCCACCTACTGACTTAAATTTGCATAGCCGTTGTCTAAGTGACCTTGGCATTTTCAAGTGTCATAAGTAACAACAACACATGATGATTGGTCAGCCAACATGCCCTTAAGAAATATAAAGTTTGCTTACTATCATTAAATAAAACGCTTTCTGCATGTTTTATGGCATTCCATTTTTGTAGTCTTCTAATAAAGTAAAGCCCAGAACAATATGTCTAGCATGTTATTATACTTGTTGCACGCTAATAATAATTAGTAACAAGAAATAACTTGTTACATAATTTATTGTTAACCTGTGGACACCTGGGAACCAAACCATGGAGGTGAATGGCATTACCTTCGTCACTCCACTACAAACCCGTTTATAGAATGGGCCACATTCCTTTATCACTTCAGGATAAAGAACAAGGAAATACAAGAAGAGAGAGAAAGGAAAATTCATGCCTGAACCCTCTACCAACAGTCAGGAACACTCAGCCATCAGCCACCCTAAATAAATCATATATTTTGCTAAATGGTATTTTTATAACTTAGGTCTGTTACCATGTGTGTAATGGTATGGAGAAAAATTCCTCCCCCTTTAGAGCAATGTCAAAATTGAGGTTGTGAATCCTCTGGTAAAGCCATCTATAGAATGAGTTTAGAACAAAGTTATATTTTCTCTTTCACGGTGTTCTGTGTAAACGAAAGAGGCTCCCAATTGACTTAAATTCGCATTGACTTAAATTCGCATTTTGTTGTGACACCTCACATCAAAAGTCTCTGGATCAGTGAAATTTGAGCAACCAAAGATTTATGTCTCGTTTTTGAAGTCAAAGAGTATCACCTAATAAATGGATAATAAAATATATCGGGCGGTGGTAACCTAGTGGTTAGGGCATTGGCTTCCATCCGGAAAAGCTGGGTTCAATTCCTAATGCCGCTAAAAACCCATCGATATGCGTGCTCGTTAAATCTGTGGAATCGAAAGTCCAGTGGTGGGTCGTTGAGCGGTTATCATGGGTGTAATGGTCAGGAGAAAATTTCCTCCCCCTCTAGATCAATGTCGAAATTGAGAGAATGGATCCTCTGGTGGTGCCATCTATTGGAGGAGTTTAGAGCAAAGTCGTACTTTCGCCTTCGTGGTGCTCTGGTTATACGAAAGGCGCACCCGACTGACTTAAATTTGCATAGCCAATGGCATAGCGAGCTTGGCTTATTCAAGTGTCACAAGAAACAACAACAACACTGGCACTTTTCCTACACCTAACCAAAATTAGGTTCTACCAGTTTGGTGAAAGGTGATTGAGTTTTCGTAATTCAGAAGCAATGGAGAATCAGATGGCTAGATCAGTTCTCCCTAGAAGTATCATATCACTTGGAAGACAATGCGAACTATTCAATGCGGTTCAGCCGCATTTAGTTTATGTTGTACCAGCATGTTTCTCCGTACCTATTCCAGAGTTGGGCACTACAAGTTAGAAAGTACAAGTTAGTAAAAGTTCCCTGAGTACTTGAATTGCCACACCCAAAGATATCATTTTATGTTTAATAAATTGCGACCACTACGTATTTAAAGCCCATCAGTTTTTAGTAAACACATCGTTAAGCCGGATTTGAACTCACTACCTTTTGGTCATGAAAACCATTCCCTAACCAAGCAGCCCACTATGGCCTTAGGCCACTTTCAGTGAGCAAGACGGATCTTCATTGAGCCTTGAGTCGAATTCGTTGCATGCCAATAATAAGTCCTTTCCCAACCCAACCATCCCGACCTACAAGAGTGGTTTGGATTAAACATATAAGAAACTATAATTTCACTTTACCATGGAGAGCAATAAAATAATCGAATTCATTCCTTATTAATTTCTAAAAAGAAAAATATTAATTTAACACAGGATAAAATTTAGATTTTCATATTTAAAAACCAATATATATTTTAAAATCCTAATAAAACATCATAATTACAAAAATCAGTTAAAATTTAAAAGACATTCATTCGCAAAAGATTTATCAAGGATTCTCAATCTTACTTTCATCCTCAATCAATATCGTAAGATTCATTTTACATTTTGCTCCTTGACAGATTGCCGGTGATGATTCGTTATTGAAGCCATGTAAGAAATTTGAGTAAACTCCAACGTTAACTGAAGCTATATTCTAAGTAATACGGTTTTTTTGCAGAATGTCCTGGCTCCACGGTAAATTTATTTTCATTCCTTCCTATCAACTGCCATGATTCAGTAACATCGGAACAGCTGAGATCAAAATCTTATGCCCATTTTCTAGAATGCCTGGTGGATATAAAAATAACTAGGGCTTTCTTTTTGTTTAAAAGCTATTTTAATTGTAACTTCTTCCTTGAAGAAACCATTACAATCAATATTCTATTCAATCTTTCTCTTTTAATTTTCTTAATTATCAAAACAAACGATACATTTTAAAGTATATGCTATGATATTTGATAAAGAACTGTGTAAATTGGCGACAAAAACTTTAAATTACCTATTTTTATGTTAATGAACTATTTTCTTTTTGTTTTGATCAGAATAAATATGTTTTTAAATTTTACTTTATAATTATATCAAATTCTAATTTGAGTAATATTTATTTTATTTAAATTGAATTAATTATAATATTATATAAATTTATATATAATATAAAAGTATTACAAATTTGTCGTTATAAAATTATAATATAAAAATATTATAATATTACAATAGTTTATTAACCAAAAAAAAATCGTTAAATGATATTTAATGGAAAAATTTTTTTAAAAAAATCAAAATTTCAGAATTATGAAAAAAGAGGAGAAATCGAAAGTTATAAAAAACTTTTATTACAGAAATTTATTCATCGTTTCATAATTATAATGAGCTAGTTACGTTCATTCGGAAATCTGCATAAATCATAAAAAAATTTTAAACATAAAATCTTTCAAAATTTCATATAAATAATAAAAGTTAAATTGTGTTTTTCAGCTAAATTTTTATCAGGTTGTTAGGGGTTGGATTGCTAATTATTACATTTTTAAAGCAATAAAAGTTGATATATAAATATATATATATATATGTATATATATATATATATACGAGGGTCACTCTGAAATTTTTGAGATACAACTAGGTTTTTAAAGTTATACTTACAAAATTTTAGGTGTGTTCAAAGTAGTCTCCTCCAGCATCAATGCACTTTTGTAGAATAATTTTCCACGGATTAAATGCTTCAAGCCATTCATTTCTTCGAATAGATGAAAAAAATGCATTTATAGCCACATCAATCTCTTCTGAATGAAAACAACGTCCACGTAAATTCTTTTTTAGTTTAAAGAATAACCAAAAGTCGCACATAGCTTGATCAGGTAAATACGGCGGATTTTCAATCACTTTAATTTGTTTTTGATTAAGAAACTCAACTGTTAATCCGGCTGTATGTAAAGATGCATTGTCATGGTGAAGCATTAGTCCCCTAACTTTAGTTCTTGTAGAATTTCTGGAAGACATTTAGTGATATACCAGTTTGCTGTTACTGTCCTTCCAATTGGATGGCTTTGACCAATCCCGTACTTCTGAAGAAAACGGCATACATCTCTTTTTTCAGTGCGCGTTGTTTTTCACCATTGTCGGCGTGGGATCCTCTTCAAAGACCCATACTTTGCTTTCTTAACGTGTTGGAACGTCAAAAAAAGGTATGTACGTTTCATCACCTGTCACAATTTTAAAAATGATGCGGTGGCCACCTTCATTCAGCATATTAAGAGTTTCTTTACTGATTCTGACACGCACCTCTTTTTGATGATCAGTAGATTATGGGGAACCCAACGGCAAACTACTTTTTCCATAAGTAATTCTTCATGAATGATTTTGTGTATGGCAACGGATCCAATGTTAAGTTCCTTTTGTATCATTTGATAGGTACAGCGATTATCATCCATTAACATTTTTCGTATGGCAGACACATTATCCGGGATGATTGCCGACGGCGGCCTTCCTGTGTGTTCTTCATCCTGAAGAAAATTGCGACCTCTTCTAAATTCTCTAAACCATCTGAATACAGTAGCACGAGCTGGAGATTCATCACCAAATGCTAATTGCCACCGTTGAACGCATTCTTCTTGATTTTAATCCTGTTTTGAAATCGTAGAAAATCATAGCGCGAAAATGTTCTCGCGTCAACTCCATTTTCTCTTCTGTTTAAAATTTATTCCACGCTAAACAGGTTGAAGTAAGTCAGTAAAAAACCGTCTTCTGTGTTAAAATACTTTGTACTTTAAAATTAAACCGTTATTTTTATTTTGTAAACTCTACAGTCTGCGCGTATCTCAAAAATTTCAGAGTAACTCTCGTTTATATATATATATTAAGAAATGCCAAGAATTGGTAAAATGTTAAGATATCCAATGAATAATTTTATCATCAATATTGTTTATAAATTAACTATACAAAATTCTTCTAAATAATAGAATAATTTGTTAACATGAGCAGTGAGTGTATTTCTCATGTAAATCCTTTCAGGCTTTCAAAATTACCTCTAATGACATACTTGCAATTATTTTATTTCCAAAACATTCTGAATGAAAAAAATGAAAAACTCTTTCAAAAGTTACAAGAGCTAATCATTAAAGTTGCTCTGTCATTTGTGTAAAGTGAAAACAACAGCCTCATTTAATACACCCTTTTTGGCCAAATAAAGACTTCCAAGCTCCGATGGAATCACGGAAGCAGAATTAAACAAACAGAAGCAATTAGCAAATCTTGAAATGGACGCAAGAATGTCATTAAGAGGTGCATTATTACTTACAGCTTCGGAAAAATAAATTGCGTGATAAAAGTGTTATACTCTTTTCTATATATCGGGATAAATAACATTATACAAATAATTTATGATATTCCCTAGAAAAGGAAATAAAGGCATCTTAATTAAAGGAAGCGTGCGAGAATATGATTGTGAAGTATTCATTAAAGATTTTCTCAATGGCTTATTATCAGGAAAAAAATATTCTAAGATAAAAATTCTTATCCACAGTTCTTATTTTTAAAAATTTATATTGCATTTGAAAATTCTATTTTGATCTTAAGAAATTATATCAAAGCGTATGAATTATGTTATAAACCCAAATTGCTTATGTTAGATGGCTGAGAAAAAAATATGACTATGATTTTTTTCCAACGGCGGGCATTTGGATAACGAACCCTATGCTACAACAATGCCAGAAACTGCTACTCTTTTGTTGTTACCCAGCGGGCAGCTGTGAACCAAGTCACGGAGGCGAGTAGCTTTGCCAGCGCGCCATACCACCACAAAACCGTTTATAGTGTGAGCCGCATTCATACATCATCATAGAAGAAAGGACAGAGAAACACAGAGAGAACAAAGAAAGAATGTAACATCCATGCCCGAACCAGGATTCAAACCCGGGATTCACAGTTCAAGAGTCAGGAACGCTAACCACTCAGCCATCGGTCGGCGTGACCATGATTACAAAACTACTAATATATATAATGGATTCTTTCCCTCGACACAAAGAATCAATTTAAAAACATGGCGATTGGGATACATACAGTATAAAATGAGAGCTCCATTGGCTCAGTAGCTGCACGCCACTTAGAGTTAAGATGAGGAACGAGAGTCATCATTTGCATCGGGCAGTGATAGGGAGGGTGGCCACATTCTCCCTCACTGAATTGCTACAGCTTCGAGGATTTGGGACATGTCCACGTTCATCTGTAATGTCAAAATTCCTTCCTCTGGCGTGGCTGTTCCAGTTTAGGCATGACCACAAACCTTGTTTCAAGATGACGAGGCATTTGCAGATGGGCAACTATTCCAAACCTGTTAACCTTAAGGTATAGTCCAAAGCTCACCTTGGATCTCAGCCTTTATGTATGCATACTAAAATGCTAAGATAAAAAACGACAATGGTGCAATCAATGTAATTTTATTTAAATGTTATTATTATGTTATGGTAATTATATTTTAAAAATATTTTATTCAAATATTATATCCATATATAGCACCTGATATTTTATATTTTTGTTGAGAGGTATAATACGTGTTATAAACATAATTGGTCTAACTGCATGATAAATCTAAGTTAAGGATAGCTGACAGAAAAGGATTTGAAAAATGAGCGAAATGTTACTATCCCCCGTATTAAACATATGACGAAATATTAATTAATACAAGGTAATTTTGAATAAATTTTTACAAATATCATCTTAAATTTAATTCACAACCAAGAGATACTATATAAACTAAAATTTAATAATTTATTGTTTTCTAATGTGTGAGGACATACATTAGAGTAAGGTAAAAAGTTGAATTGAGTTTATATATATATATATATATATATATATATATATATATATATATATATATATATATATATATATATATATATTATATATATATATATATATATATATATATATATATATATATATATATATATATATGAGATAGAAATTGTATTGGTAATTTCTACAGAGGATTAAACTAACTGTGTCGTAACAGAAAAGATGATAGATTTTGAGTCTTATACAAAAACAGTATTCTAATTTCGCTATTTTTAATGGATTCATTCTCAAAATCCCCGATTGTTAACGGATTAAAACAACTATTTATTATATTTTTTATAGAATTGTAAAAAGTCATGAGTTACCAGCACGATTTATATAATAAATTGATATAAAATGGCTGCAGATTTCAAGATTATCAATTAAAAATGATAATTGTTTTTATGATATAAAAATAATTTTTATATTCTATAATGTAACTAATGTTATAATTATCTCGATAACGAAATAAGTTGTCCAAAAATAGGGGAAATTATTTAGATAAATTTACAATTTTTCAAATGAAACATTAGGTTTATAATTCGCAACCAAAAATGATTGTTACATCTAAAATTTCATAACTTACTGATACTCAGTGTGAAGCCATGACATGCATTTAGAATAAGATGAAATGTTGAATTGAACTCTTAAATGTGAGAGGTATATAACCGCGCATTTGAAATTTCTATGGCTGGGGCGAAATGAATAACTATTTGGTACCAGTTGAGAACTATGCAAAAAGAAATTTTGGCTTTTCATATTTTCAATAGATTAATTTTGAAATATCCAATGCTATTAATGAGTTTTTGTAAAATTATTTGTTATATTATGCAATGAATCGTATATAATCATAAGTTAGCAGCATAATTTAATGTAAAAATTTAAGTAAAATGATCGCAGATTTCTAAAACACCTATTAAGTATAATAAGTGATATTTTATGAATCGTTATTACAGATGTTACTACAGTTGTTGTTATTACAGAAGTTACATATGTTAGGGTCACTTATTTATTCAGTAATAGTTTTATTATTAGGTAACTTAGAATATAAAAAGAATGTTTATATTCTAAGATACCAAAAATTAAAATTTTTACTGAATAAATAAGTGTCCCTAACATCTGCAAGCCAGAAAGTTTTACCAGAGAAAAATCACTCTAATACGAAAAAAATTACTTATATTGAATTTGAAATAGCTCAAACATTGTAAGATTGGAAAATTCAAGCAAACTGTCAACAAAAAATATGCTTAAAGCAGTTTATGTATTTTTACTTTTTTATGATTCTATACCCTTGATTTTATGACTCAATAAAGTTATATACTACTTATCTGAGTCAAATTAATTCACTTCATGTTAAATTATACCATAAAATTTTCAAATTGAAAATTGTCATTCTATAGGCCAGTCAATGACGGAACTGTTAGCGCTCCTAACCCCTAGTCTGTTGGACCCGAGTTCGAATCCCAGTTCGTTCATGCATGGATGTTCCTTTTTCTTTTTCTCACTCTGACCTTGTCCTTTCTCCTCTGTAAATGAATGAATGTGATCAACCCTATGAACGGGTTTGTGATGGTGTGATGTGGTAATGCTACTCGTCTCCGTGACTTGGTTCACAGGTGCTCATTAGGTAACCATAAATCATTACCAGTTTCCGGCCTTGTTGTGGCGAAGAGTTTTGCCCAGTACCAGTCATTAAAAAATATCACTTTATAGTTTCAGCTTTAAGCAAATTGTGTTGTTGTACTAGTTACCTATGGTACTTGGACAAGCCAAGCTTACTCTGCCGTTGGTTATGCGAATTTAAGTCAATGGGGTGCGTCTTTATTTAAACCAGAGCACCACAAAGGCGAAAGTACGACATTGCTCTAAGTACTCCTCAGATAGATGGCACCACAAGAGGATCCACTCCCTCAACTTTGACATTGATCTGGAGGGAGAGGAAATTTACTCCTGACCATTACATCCATGGTAAATGCTCAAAGAAGTGACTATAGGAGTTTCTATTCCACAGATTTAATGAGCACATGCATCACATGTACTCGGTTGGTCTTTGGTAGCATTGGGAATCGAACCCCGTCCTTCCGGACGGAAAATTGATGCCTTAACCCCTACCGGAAAATTGTTGAATGAATAAGCAAAAGTACCTTTGGGCAATTTATATTGAAGCTTAAGGAGGAAAGGATGTATTATTATAGTGTTTCAAATCAAAATAAATTTCTACAAAAATAAAAAGTACAAAATTTTTAATTCGAACAATCAATTCCGTGTACTTTATCAAATCAGTTCCACAAAACATTTGATAAACTATATCATACTTTTATAAGAGATAGGACTCTTAAGTTAGTTATTAAAATTTCTGGAATGGATTTTTTTTTATTTCTCTTAGACTCTTTTCTCAGTCAACATAGCAATAGTGTTTAAAAGTTTTCAAATAAAATCTCATTCTGAATTCAGCCAAAAGAAACTATCAATGAGTTCTTTTTACAGAAATTCTGCAAAAAAATCCTCTTATAGGAAAAATATATTCCAAGTTTCACAATCATTTTTGATCTCTGTCGTAAAAATTTTGAAAATATGTCCATATGGGAGGAGTATTTTTTTTAAGATTGAAGTATCTAAAGAATAAATTGAGAATTGAACCATTTCCGAAGTATTTTGAAATTTCAATGTAATGTACAGCAACTCTACCGAACCTGCTGATTTAATTAAAATATCGAAAAAAATAAAAATGTTCGAAGAACAATGTAAAATATCTTTTTGCTTAAGATTATATTGTTTTAGTTTCGAATGAAACATTCATGAAAAAATATTTCCAAATTTACAATAAGATATTCATATTTATATTTAAAAATGTGCAGTAGTTATTCATTTATTTAAAAGCTCCAGAACATGAAACATGGACCACATACAGAGGAATTTTAATGAATAGTTTCATGACAGTAGGTCATATTCACGAATCACAAAGGAGAAAACCCGGTATATTTCAAAGCAACAATTCTGACAAATCTGTAAAATGTGGAATTCCAATTTTCGATAATATTTGAGATAAACCAGAATGTGTTTCATTTAAAAGCTAACTAAACTATTAGATGCAAAGCATATTTAAAACCCTATAATAGATACTTAAGTGCCAATAGCTGTTATCAGGTTGTTCTAAATAATGGCTATAAGTTTTGCTTTTATCACAAACAGTGGGCTTAATTCACTTGTCTCAAGAAGAAAACATGGAAAATATTAGCACCGTCTGAGTAGAAACCCTTATAGAAAAAACAAGAAAAGCAATATTTTATTTTTTTAACAATGAACCCAGATTGAATTCATCTGACTTCTTGTATGTTTTTTAAGGTGATCTAACTTCTCGTATGTTTTTTTTTTTTTCATGTGATCTAACTTTTCTTATGTTTTTTCATGTGACTTAACTTCTCTTACATTTTTTCGTGTAGCTTAACTTCTCTTATGTTTTTTCCTGTGATCTAATTTATATTAGGTTTTTTTCATGCGAACCAAACAATTTAGAAGATTGGATGTCTCTCATTATTGCAATCAATTTTGCGCTTCATACTTTATTCAAGTACAATACAATAAATTCATTCTTAATATGAAAAACATTAATAAGATTAGTATTTTCAATTAATCTACAAAATATTCTTAATTTATTGAATATCATGAAAGGTTAACTTTTGCATATAAATCTCAGAAGATTTATTTGTAATTATATGTATCCTACTGCATTTTAAATTGAATTCTACCGATACAAAACAAATACAGAGGGAGAAAATTGTATTTCCATTTATTCAGAAATTGAATAAGTTTAATTTTTTCATTTAACAAGAATTCTAAATTTTTAAATAAATAATTTATAATTTCAAAAATAATTAATAGTGTTTCTCATAACAAAATATTTAAATATATTCTGAGCGATTATTTATAATGCGTATTATATTACAGAACATAAAATATTTTAATCTAATATTTGAAAATTTTTATTTTCTGATAAAATTAGAGAATGTCTGTGAAATTTAATTTAAATAAATTTATCATATTTTATAAAAGTGGATATTCTTATGTTTAAGAAAGTCAAAACTTGCATCACTTTTATTCACCAAACTGTTTCTCAGAGTATTAAAAAGCAAGTGGTCATTTGTACGTTTATATTACAATTATGAATATTTTTTTCGGAGATGATTCATTTATGTTTAAATTCATTGTTTATATTAATTTTCAATGTTTTAGTAAAAAATGAAGCAAAATGTCACCATTCTTACCACTTATTTTGTCTAATTATCTTCTGAGTAATGAATATTTACCTTGAATTTAACAAATTATGGGTTCGATTCCGATGTGAATGTTCCACTACAAACATCCAAACTATGACTTAGATGTTTAGGGGAAAATATATACTTTAGGATGTCCCTTGGCGAAAATTGGCAGTTTTTCCACCAAGATTTTTTTTTACTCTATTTGAAGAAACAAGATGGCGTTGAAATCACGATAGACCAGTCAGAGATAAACCCACACTGATAACAATGTGTCGCTGAATTATCGAGCATAACAATATCTAGGCATAACATTTGACAAAAAATTAAATTGGAACACACATCTCAAAAATGTTACAAATAAATTTAACCAAACAACTGCAACACTATACCCCCTCCTAAAATAATTCTCTGAGCTCTCAATCGAAAACAAAGTGCTCATTTACAAAGCCTACCTCAGACCACTTCTGTCCTATCCCTGCCCCTTCTGGGGCTATACCCATGACAGTAAAATTAAAAAATTAGAAACTTTACAAAACAAAATTATCAGACAGGCAGCAAAAGCTCCCTGGTATTTCAGAAATAAAAAGATAAGAAAAGAACTAAATATACCAACAATCAGGGAATATCTAGCCAAAATTATGTATAACATGTATAAAAATATTAATAAAACTGAGAATCCATTAATTATAAACTTGCCACAATATAATGCCACAATACCTTAGCACCCATAATCGGCACCGTCCCCGCTCCCTACTTCGTTTCTGCCCTAAGTTTCCTTACCAGCCACCTTGATTTACACACATAAGCAATACGTCCATGATAATACTAACAATTAACCTTTTTATCCTTCTACTAACAAATTAAAATTAATTTGTTAGTAGAATTAGAAAAAATAAATAAATAATATGTATGTATATATATACATAAAATAAAAAATACAAATAAATAAATTGTATATAGTAACAAAAAAAAAATAAATAAATAAAAAAATAAGAATAAAGAATTCTATATGTTGTACAGTCATGTCTTAGTGTTTTTGCCTTGTAACTTTTATCACTCTCACTGTTTTTAGCAGTGGACTTTTCTGTATCTTTATAACTAATGTTTTTGTAAATATTGCTTATGTGTTATAACATAAATAAATTTCAAGACTAAAAATATAAATTTAATATTTAATTTCTTAATTATTCTACTTTAAAAAAGCTACTTTTTCTCATGTAAACCCTAATAATCCCCTCTTACTTAAAAGCTCTACTCGATATGCCAATCAGAACAAGATATAGCTCCCAAGTTTCATTCCAGATATCCAATGAGGTTTGAGGTTCTAGGACCAGGCACCTCAGACAACTGTCAGCCGGCAATCACTTTGAATTATCGAGAAACTAAAGTGCACCCAAAAGTATAGACGACCCGATGTTTGTTGTAATGCATCCACATCTGAAATGAGATTCTATTCCTGTTATTTGTAGGTTTTGGAAGGATCAATCTTTTCCTACATAAATGTATTGAGAGTGAAACTTGGCAGGGATTTTGTTATGTGGATTTATAGAACATAAAAATTCTACTTTACCTAAAAATGGTGCCAAACTCTCATTTAATTTCGAAGTATAAGATTTTCATATATATATATATATATATATATATATATATATATATATATATATATATATATATATATATATATATATATATATATATATATATATATATATGTAGGAAATCGAGAATAATATTTTAAAGTACTTAGCCCAAAATTATTCTAACAATTAATAAGTAAAATAATTCATTTCTATGAAAAATATTTTCTAGAACTATGAGAATCCTATGGAATTATTCGAAGTGAAATTTAATTCCCATTTTTTACATATTTAGTTTTCATACTATTTGCTCCCCTATCAATATTAATATTATGCTAATTTTAAAAATGGTGTATTCATTTCACATTATTTTATATAACGTTTTAAATTTTAATTAATTCTCAATATATGTATATGTATATATATGTATATATATATATATATATATATATGAAGAAATTATAAATACTATATATATATATATATATATATATATATATATATATATATATATATATATATATATATATATATATATATATAATACTTGTAATTAATTCAAAGAATTCCTTTCTTACCGACTATGAATAATGATCTAAAAATTATAATAAAATTTTATTTAGCTATTTTAAGAATTTTTTGTATTTTTAAAGGCAAAGTGTTTTTGCAAAATAAAATCTTCATTCAAGCAATCAAAAATAGCCAAACACCACATAATGTTTAACAAAGACAAATTGACTAAATTCAGAGTGATAACTTTATTCTGTTGACAAAAAAATATTTTATTAAACTAAAAGCATGTAGTTTATTTTCTAAAAACTAACTTTATTTAAGTCATTTGTTACTTAAATACAACATATTTAAGTATTTTTAAAATGACCCCCTTGGGCATCGATACAGAGTTTTAAACGTCGTGTAAAATTTCCATTCAATGAGCCGCAGTTCATCAGGCGTTAATTTAGCCCATTCCTTCTTAAGAATAGCATTTAGGCATTCCCAAACTTCGATGTGGCTTAAACCATATTCTTGATTGCAGATTAGACCAAACACTTTATTCCATCGAGTTTAAGTCAGGTAAATAAGGGGGGCCACATTTCAACAATCTCAATTTGCTTTAATCCAGCCTCAAATAAAGCTATTATTTGCTGTTGTTCGTTCGGCATATTGTTTCAAACAAGGAAATAAAAACTACCTATTTGATTTACTAACATTAAGATCTCTTAAGCAAATGAAATTTTCATAAAAAGTGGTGGACCAATTAAAAGAATCAAAAGCGTTACAATTTTGTCAATAGTATAAAGTTGTCTCTATGTATATAATAAATACATATTTCCTCATTTTTTAACTTTTATATTAAAACAAAAAACTAAAAATTAATCCTATTAATTTTCATTCTAAAGTTTCATCAGTATAAATCAAGCAGTCCTATATCGAAATTTGTAAACATATTTGAAATAAAGACAAGATATTAGAATTTTAAGTTGAAACCGTTTGCTCGTGTCTCCAATAAAACTCCAAATACTAAATCAACGAATAATTTACTTTGAATATTTATAAAAAAGGTATCAAATTATCAAACTAGAATCTTGATTGCTTTATCAGAATTTGGAAAAGGTGAATAAAGAAAAATTTTACCTCGAATTTTTGAAAACTTAGAAGCAAAATTTTATTTTTTAGACCAACATATTAAATTAAAATTCCAACAAGTCTAAAAAACTATTCGGTATACTTTATTTACGAAACATTAACACATTTTATGTAATTTGTTTGCCATTTTTAGTAGCCATTTCCAAGAAAAAGTAAGTTTCCTCAATAATCCTTATTTATTTTGCCAGTTGAAATATTACTTTTTGCTCTCCCTAAATTTTTTAATAATATATGAGAAATATATTTAACTTTTTAAATTGCAAAAATAAATCTTTTGATGCCTTTGCTTATGGGGAAATGGAAAGAAAAATAAATTTAGAAGGTTTAGAATTACAAATTTAAATAATAAGTTGTATAGCTAGAAGATTTTAATTATGAATGCTTCGTACTTTTATCCTATATAAAATTTATTTCTTTTGATTTAATCTATTCTTCAAATCAAATTAACTAATAGTTTTGAGCAATCAAAAAATTAATAAATGGGGTTAATTATGTATTAGAACAAATTCTTATGTTTTTATTATTTTTATTTTACAAACCTCAATCAAAATCATAAATATTATTAATTTAACCGAATTATAAAATAGGATTATTGCTTTAAATGTGGTCGGTTGGTATTTATGATTTTATATATTTTAGGTTCAAGATAAACCAATTAAATTGATATATATTTCTTTAAATGATCAAATTTTTTCGATAATTTTATGAAACTTAGTATTTTATGATAAAAATTTTGAAAAAAAGTATTTAATAAAGAGCGAATAATATCAGTACAAATGCTCTCCAAGGAACTGTATTTTGATTGCTTTTGTACTTAAGATAACTTTTTCCTGAGTGATTAACAAATAATGACATCTATTTTTATTAGTTCAACTTAAATGTATTGATATTGCAAGTACTAAGCCAATTATTTTGTCAGCAATTAATTTTATAGTCTTAGAGCTGAAGTGTATTAAGTTCTAGTGTTCCTATCTTTGGCCAAGAGCTGTAAAACATTTTAAATAAAATATTTATGAAAACATAAAATATATACTTTATCTAGAATCTCTTTGGGATTATTTTAAACAAAGCCGTCATAAAAACAAAAAATCAATGTAATATATAACAAAAATTTAGTTTATAAGAATGATATTAATTAACTTCAATATTATAAAACTGTTCAGTAAGAAAAAATAGCGTATTTCTTTAATTTCCTTTAATAAAAGGAATTTAAAAATTATAAAAATAGGTTCAATTAACTTCGATATTATATAATTATAGAATAGGAACATGAGAAACATAAGATACTTTTATTTTTTAAATGAATTTAATATTTTTAACAAAAAGATTAATTAATTTCAGTAGTATGTAACTGTATAATACGAAGAAACACCAGTTACTTTTATTCATTTTAATAATAATATAATTTAATTAAGAAGAATTATATTAATTAACTTCAATATTATGTAATAATATTGTAAAAAAACAGCATAGTTAATTTTTACTTCTTTTAATAAAAATAATTTAATTCATAAGACTAAAATTAATTAACTTCAATTTATGTAATTGTAAAGTAAGGAAAAACAGCAATTATATTTTTATTACTTTTTATGATAATATTATATTTTTAAGAATAAGATTAACTTATTTCAAAATATTATGCAACTGTACAATAAAGAGAAACCACAGATACTTTTATTCCTTTTAATGATAATAATTTATTATTTATTTTAGAATAAGATTAATTAACTTCAACTTTATATAACTGTACAATAAGAGAAACAACATTTATGTTTTTACCGTTTTAATAATAAATTTATAAAAATAATATTAATTAACTTCAGTTTCATATAACTGTACAGTACTGAGAAACAGCGGTTACTTTTATTACTTTCAATAATAATTCATTTATAAGAAAAATATTAATTAGCTTCAATATTACGTAATTCTGCAGTAAAAAACAAACAACAGTTACTCTCTTACTCCTTTTAATATTATAATTTAATTTGTAGGACAAATATTATTTAAACTTCACTATTATATAACAGAATAAAGGGAAAGAACAGTTACACCTTTAATTAATAATAATATAATATAATTAATAAAAGAAAAATATTAATTAACTTTAGTATCGTGTAACTGTACACAGTACTGAGAAACAACAGTTACTTTTATTATTTTTAGTAATAATTCATTTATAAGAATAATATTAATTAACTTCAATATTACGTAATTCTGCAGTAAAAAACAAACAACAGTTACTCTCTTATTCCTTTTAACAGTATAATTTAATTGGTAAGAAAAATATTAATTATCCTCACTATTATGAAACTGTACAGTAAAGAGAAATAGCATTTACTCTTTATTCCTTTCAATAGTAATATAATATAATTTATATAAGAATAATGTTAATTAACTTCAATATTATGTAGCTGTACAGTAAGACAAATTGCTTTTAGTTTTTTCAAATAAGAGACGAGGTCAAGATCAACGTCTTTGATTGGACAATTAGATTTGCAAGGCCTACTTTCCTTCACCCCATTCCATTGGACATGATCATCAGATAGGCCTTTAAAAGGCAAAAAAAGCAGAAAGCAATCAGTGTTGTCGGGACTCCTTTCTAAGCCACTAACTGTAAAAGGAAAGAGGATTTATGTAAGAGAAAGGCAGGTTCATTGCCAATAATTTACACGCAGGCTGTTCTAACTTGCCCATGGAAATCACTAAAGTACTTTTAACCGAAATTGCTGACAAGAGAAACAGTGTAAGCTAGTTTAGCAACCGCTCTATTTCTTTTGTCTTTAAATTTCCTGTTTGGTTTACGTAATACTCGTTGAAAATGATCAAAGAATAATTTGTCTCAAATAAAAAATGATTTAACTCATCAGCATGTTGATTTCCTGACTTACCAATATAACATTCGCATTATAATTCTTTATAATAAAATTTATACTCCAAATTTGATGCTGGATATCCTAATAAAAATGTTATGAGGACTTTAAAGATCCAACGTTATCTGGCTTCTAAGAAGAATTTCATATATATTCAGTCCGTATTCCAGCATAAGTTGGAAGGGAAAAACCAGCAAAATTCCTGATTATCTACTGCAATATGCATTTATTAAGGCTTTATTTGTTCATATATGATTGGGATCCAATTCGGAAACTCACACATTGAAGCAAGCAATCTTTCCCTTGATGACACTGAGGTCCTAACTGCATAAATTATAAAAATAATTAATCGTAAATTAGAAAAAAATTAGAATGCTACTGAAAATTTTGCCTACATTTTTAAATGAATTTAAAGATTCATTTTATATTGTAATTAACCAACTACATAAAATAATGAAAATTAAAATTAAATTTAATTCTTTAATGGAGTGAATGATTTTAAAAACATGATATATTTTTCACAATTTAAGTACTTTTATCTGGAGAATCTACTCTTTGTCACTTATTTTTATTACCAATATTAAATTTTGCATTCATTTCATACTTTTGCATTTTTTTACACTTTAAAAATTTTATGTAAAGTGATCATTTAATTTGAAAAAAATATACTTTCAATATTTGTTAAATATTTTAAAGGCATTACTTGACCATACAAACATTGTGTCAAACTTTTGGTAAAATTATAAAATTGAATAAAAATCTCGTTATAAGTATTGCCTAAAATTTGTACTCTTTTTTACAGCGATAAAAACGAATTTATTTGCTAAATGTTTCATTTTATGTGAAAACTCTCTTCAGAAAAAGTACTTGATTAGGTTACGCCGTCATCTCTTATCCTCGAAATGATTCTTCCGATATTCCTATTGTTTATTTTCGCTCCGAAAAATACTTAACGCCTACGCAAAAGCAGTTTTTATATCCATGACCTTTTTTATAAAAATAAAAGGTCATAGTTCATCATTATAAAGCTTCAGATACATGTTTTCGAAAATAACTTCTGGGGCACAATATACACTCTCTGCATTCATAGTTGTTCAATATTTAACAATTTAATTTGGGATTTTGTAAATATTCATCGTAATTCTGATATTACACGTTAAACTAATGACGATACTCCTAATTGCAAAACCCTTTCTGAATTTGCAATCAAGAGCTCTCCACACGTTTTCCTGAAATCTTGTCCTGATATTTAAAGGAAGAGAAACTCACTAATTCGGTAAAACTCAGCGCCTTCGTTAATTGGATAAGTATAATTAAATATATCTTACGGATTCAAATAAGTCAAAATGTCATCTTTAATCAGAATCTTAGAATAAATTAGAGCAACATGCTAATTGTTTTCAACTGAGATTGGAGAAAACAATGTTTCGCGTTTTTTCAGCCATAAAATTTTTCAGAGAATCGCAATTATACAAAATGTAGCAGAGCCAAAAATGCATTATATGTAGTTAACAAAAGTTACAAATATAATATAATATATATATATATATATATATATATATATATATATATATATATATATATATGTTTGTATGTATGTATGTATGCATGTATGTATATAATTTCCTATTTTGTAGAATTTTTTTCGTTTCATAAGCAAGCGTAAACAGTTTCATTCTATTATTATAACTATAAATATATAAATTAAACTTGTAATTTAAAAAATTTGTGAATCTAGATCTATGTAAATCACATTGTTGATTTACCAAAGATTACTGCCAGAACGGTTTTGAGATTTAACCATGAATTTACCTTTCGCGGATAAATATTTCACAAATAGTGGGTTGTTTTTTTGTCTAACAAAATACAGAAGACTGGAAAAATCACCAAGCACTCTACCTGGACAAATTTACATGAGAAGAGATGTTTCATTGCTGCTTTGTGAATTTTGCACATGATGGATAGTTTAACCGGGACTTATCATTAAAACAGATAATTTTTTTTGCAATTATCTGCTTTGTGTCGGTTGAAGGCCCAGTATTTCGAACCAGCAATCTGTGCAAGTTGAAGGCAACTACATTTCCTAATACCGTCTTTGCCACATAAAACAGGTTGTGCACGCAACGCCTTCCTTACAAAATATCCCTTCTGAGCTTAGATGGCCAAATCTTGGAGTCCTTTCCCTATTCTCGGTTTCTATTTAAGCAGAATCATTTTCTGAAGCATTGGATTGTCTTTATAAGATTAAAATATAATTATATTTACATCCAATATAGGCATATAAATGCTAAAGATAGCAAAGGTGTGGTTAAAATATCACTACTGAAATTGTAGGAGGAAATACATACCTCTTAGAATACTAGATTATTCCTGATTCAAAGATGTATACAAGATCATCGGATATTTTACTTCTATAACCCTTGAAAGTTACGCGAATTTTCTTCCCCCTTTTCATTATATATTTAAGTTTTTATCTCGTGGTAGTCTAGTGATTAGGGAATCGGCCTTCCTTCCGAAATATCGGGGTTGAACACCCAATCCCGCCAAAGACTGTCCTTAAACAGTTACCATAGGTGTAATAGTCTGGAGAAAATTTCCTCCCACTCCAGATCAAAGTCAAATTTGAGGGAGGGGATCCTCTGGTGGTGCCATCTAACGGAGGAGTTTAGAACATAATCGTACTTTTACCATCGTAATATTCTGGTTAGATAAAATATTTACCTATTAAAGCTATTGCTTAGACTTCCATACCGATTAAACAAAGTTAGTGTTTTGATTTTGGTATTCATGCAAAAAAAATGGTTTAGAAACAATTTATTCAGTATTTTATGGTTTCTCTTGAAACTCTTTAATACATTTATGTCATAGAAGAATGTGCTTACAAAATTTTTCTTTTGGTGTATTTTTTTATTTAAATAATCTATTTCTATGATGGACAAAGTTAAGTTTCTTATGTAACAAGTTTCAACTGTAAAAAACTATGGTAAAAAACTAAATTTGTCAATCTGAAAGCTGATGAAATAGATTTACACTTTTTTATTTTTTCCATTAAATGGAGTAATTCATAAAAGCGTAAAATTTAATATACTTAAAAATATAAATTTTTCAATTTTGTAAAGGTGTTTATAGAGTGCAAAAATATTTAAATATTTGTTAGTTTAATTTTTAATTTTATAGAAAGTAATTGGTAAGTCAACACATCGAGCAAAATTATCTATATATCAATGGAAAATTATTTTCAATAAATAAATTTTTTGTGTTTTCTGTTATAAATTTTCATTTAATGCTTTGTTCGGAAAATATCCAATTTTAATTAAACAAAGTCAGTAATGAGTCTTCGAAAAATTATTTTGTTATTTAAATATTTTTAATTTATTTTTTAACAGGTAAATTCTTTAACTCTAAAAGTTTATTCATGTGTGTCAGATTCCAAACTACATTTCAAAGGTATGATATTTTTTTTTGGTTCATAACATTCGTATGTTATATCACTCAAATGAAGCAGATAGAAAATAACAAACATTGAACGTATTTAATCTCACGTTAAGAATAAATCCAATCATAACATCTTATAAAGTTAAAATTGAAACATATTTAAAAGAAATTTCCAAAAATATTCCTAAGAAGTGAAATGTTTTAAACAGATTACTTTAATATACACAGAAATATTCTTTAAATTGCCTATTAAAATATATATATATATATATATATATATATATATATATATATATATATATATATATATATATATATATATATATATATATATATATATATATATATATATATATATATATATATATATATATATATATAGATAGATAGATAGATAGATAGATAGATAGATAGATAGATAGATAGATGAAGACCTGTAAGAATTATGCAGAAAATTTTAGTAAGCCAACCTTAGGTTTTTCGTCATCACCCACGTCACAATACGACCTCTTGGCAACGATTCTTCATCGCCAATAAAAATTCAGAATTTGGAATCCTAGATTATATGACATCTGTGTCAATATATATATATATATATATATATATATATATATATATATATATATATATATATATATATATATATATATATATATATATATATATATATATTATGTACAATGACGATTAAAAATTATTGAAAGGAAATATTTAACATCTGTCATTACTGCTTGATCATTCTGCCATGTTAGTAACAACTAATGTTTTGAAGTTGTTTTTAATCTTTTCATGTATTTTCTGTTCAGCAGACAAGATAATCCCTTTTCATTTCAGTTCTTACGTTGAATGAAAAAACTGTTGAGAGATTTAAGTGCTCGCGAGCGTTCTGAAAAGAGGCGTAGCAAAGCCTCAACAGCAGCATTTCTGGGACAGCTTGCGATGACGTCACAGGAAATTAGAGATAGTGGAAAATCTGATTTGTCCACTCAAGCGGGGATGAAGTGAATGCTACTCTGATTGTGTCCAACTGGCGGAAAGGTGGTTGTCGGTAAACAGCGAAAGAAAAAGTCAGGTGGAAATTTCTTCAGCTTAACTATTGATTTATTTTGAAAGCTTTGCTCTGCCGAACGGAACAAAGAGCAGTTCAAAAAATATCTATGGTTGGTATTCAATGATGGATTTGTATTGTTGAAAACCTATGAAAATTCCTATATAAAGAATTTTAATATATAATTCCATTGTTGAGATAAAACTTTAAGAAATAGTTATAACGGTCAATGCCGTATTCCAATTTTACATTTATATAGGAATTTTTTGAAACGTTATTAACAGTAAAATTATGAAAATTTCAGTATTTGGTGAATTTATTGGCGGGTTTCCTTCTTTATTTGGAAACCTGGTTTCTTATTACGGCATAAAGATCGAGAATACCATGAATTATTTAGAAATTTTTCTATTTTAGTTAACTCAGTATTCATGTCATCGTTAGAAAATTTAAAACATTTTGTTCGATTTTACTATTTTAATAAAAAATTTTGCGATGATAGAGCTTGTGAAATTTTCAGCGTGCAATGTAGATTTCTTGATCATTTGGATTCTTAAATTCCAAGTTGTGTTGTTTTTATCATTATTTTAAATATTTCTGATTGTATTCTGAATTGTTCAGGTTAATCATAGTTGCTATTCTAGGTTTTTTTTTCTAATGTCCAGCTGTCCTTAGGATATATGTATTCAGCGCTAAAATGTGGAAAGGTAATGACGTCTTATACAGTGGAACACCAGGTTTAGTTAGACATGCTCGAGTGGGGAGACGTGTTTTTCCCTCGCTACCGTCTATTCAATAGTAATAGTGTTTTAAATCGTGACTAAACCGATATTCTTATACTGTATTATGCAGAATTTGTTTCTGAACAAAGTGGGGAAATTTCAAACGATTACATAAATTTTTAACGAAGTTATCATCTAATAACTAAAAACATTTTACTTACATCCAATATGGCTGACAAAATGACGCCCTGATTGTCAAGATGGACGCCATTGATCTGCGATAGTTATATTTACTTTCTGCCTTATAGTAGTGGTTCTAATCATAGGAATTTGGATCTACAAACATCAACAAACAGATAATTTTCTGCTCTTTCCTCCGCCACCAATCTGGATTTTGTGCCTTAATTAGTAGTGGACTCGCAACACTTTAAAATTTTGTTTTCATAAATTTTATGATGATTTTCTATCCCATGGACACAAACAACAATAATATGTCCGGCTAAATTAAAAGGTAAGTGCCCAGATGCCTCAGTATTTTAAACCGCATGCTTATTCTGCACATTTTGACATGTAGATTGTAGAGATAGGGTAATTGGAACGAGAGTTATGACACTTTTATTCATTGTAAACAATCCCTGTTTTTCGGCAATTTTTCGCTAAATTCCATCCTCCGTTTTAAATACACGGTAATAACTCTCCCCCTATATGTCCTATCTCATTGTAAATAATTTTATATTAGAGTGGACATTCTAACCTTTCTAAAAATATTTGGTTCCTCTTTGTGGATTAATTAGTTGCTTTTCAATAAATTTTTAAATACTTATCATTTTTGTCTTTATAAGTGTTTTTTTACAAAAAGTTTTAAAAATATTATTTTTAAACTGCCATAACTTTTTAAATTTTATTCAATCCACTCCAATCTTTTTACATTATTTGGAGCGAATTCCTGTGACTCTAACTATATCTTTATTTCAATAAAATAATCATTAGTTGTTTTGTTATAACTGTCTTAATAGATTAAGAATTAGTAATTTTCTCATTTCCCCCCACTGGTTCTTCTTTCTCCCCTATGTATATACATTGCTGTACAATTACATTGAGTTTTCTTTCCAAATTATAACTCACTTTTTAATTATAAAACCTGAAATTTTTAATCTCCCTTAATTCTTTTATGTTGTTAATAATCCCATTAATCCAATTACATCAAAATAAATTTACAATTATAAAGTAATTAATGCATTCCTATTTTCCTATTTCACCCCTTTGCTTTTTGTACTTCCGTACCTCACTAGCACATTTTATGATTCACTCACTTTGGAATTCACTCTGAAATCCGCATGTCTGAGAATGGAATGACGAGCCATCTGGGTCACTTGCAACCCTTATATATTTTTCCTCAGTTCATTTTCAACTTTATTCAAGACCTTAACCCATTTTCTCCAATTACTGCAAAATGTCCATGCTTCAACTACTTCGTTCTTCGACTAACAGTCTTCGTTCACTATCTGCTTAACCCAGCAAAAAGACCATAATCCTTTGAGAAGAGAAGACTCTTCCCACGACACTCAAGCCACTCCATTCTTTAAAAATCCAGAAAAAGTAGCCAATCACAACTCTCAAACTTCAGATCATATTGACCTGTCCAATATTAGCTCCGATAATGACATACTAAACATACTAGATGAACTTGACAAAATAATCAAAATTCCTTCCAGGGTACAAGCGAACACATGCCCAAAGTCTACTAGGAGAGATTAAAGATCATCTAACGAGGCAAAAAACAATGTATACGCAGACAAACATCAGCACCCTTGCAAAGAAAGTAGAGAAAATGACGGAAACTATAGACACCATAAAAAACCTCCAAAAGGAGACTCAACAATTAATACTGGATCAACACTCACCTATTGGCAATAACTTGCCAAAGCAAAACACACCAACATACAGCGAAGTTCTAAAAAACGATCGGAACAAGAGAAAAAAACAGCTATCATAATAAAACCGAAAGAAAATGAGAATATAGGCACTCTCAAGTCCAATCTCCTACAATTGAATTGTGAAATCTGCCCAAAGAAGGTCATTTGGGGGAAAAAAAGCCGCGCGAAGGTTCTATGTTCCACAGAGGATGCCAAAGCCCAATTAAAAGGACACCTATTAAAACATAACCTCAACCTAGAGGAGCCATTCACAAGGCACAAGAAAAAAATACTACTGAATATCCCCACGTATGTAAACGAAGAGAACATACATGGAATGCCCAGAACAAATATCAACGATATATTCTCAGATGCACATATTCGCATAGATGAAATAAAATCCCATAAATTCTACGATCATTTACAACACCTAGTGCTGGAAGTGGACCCTACCACGGAGCACACCTTACTAGAAGCACAAACAGCGCACTTTGGATTCCAAAAGACTTACATAAGGCCATACAAAAAACTTATAAAACTTATGCTTTAACTGTCATGATTTCGGGCATATAAGTAAAAATTGCCATTACAAGGGAGTGTGCGGCAAATGCGGCCACAATCACAAAAAAGAAGAGTGCACTGAAGAGAAGCTCGAATGCTTCAACTGCTGGGTAGCAAACAGAGAAGGAGCCAACCTAAAGACCAATCACACTGCATATTCATCAACTTGTCCAATATATCGCTACCATCTATACCATCCCAGAACCAAACATGCCTAGCAGCGACAAACAACTAAATCACAAATATCCACGTATGTCTAACCAGCAAACTGACAGCATCCCTCACCTAACAGAGACCACCATTATACAAATAAATCTCATGAAATCCAGTGCTCCAACAGATCAGCTCCAGATAGTCGCTATTACCAACAAAGTCCACATCTTCCTTGTACAAGAACCTCACCTCAGTAAAGATGGTAAAATACTAGGTATCCCGAGTACCTGGTCCTACTGGCTTTCAAGAAATGGCAAAACAGGTCTTATCATGACAACGAACATCAACCCAATCTTGATTGACCAAACGAACTCAGCAGTAGCGGTCAAATTGTCCATAGACTAATCATCCATTTCCCTAATCTCAGCCTATAGTCCACCGCTAAATCATCGGCGAAGAACAAGACAACTTCCTCAAAATACAATTGATGAAACACTACAAGAACTCGATTCCATCTGCACCAACCTCAAAGACGAAAATTACATAATAAGGGCAGACCTTAATGCTCACCATATTCTCTGTGGATACAAAGATAATGACAGCCGAGGAGAAAAGTTACTGGATTTCATCACCGCTAAAAATCTGCACCTCCTTAACACCATGGGTGCGCCACCTACCTTCTACTCCTCCACCTCTGAAGGATGGCCAGACGTCACACTTGCCTCTAGCCCTCAACTGGCAACAAAGTGCAACTGGGAAGTGATGGACATCGAGTTCCTTAGTGACCATCGCTATATCAAGATCAAACTATGCAGACCACCGGACGCGCCTACACAAATTAGGTTCAAAACTAAATACGGAAATTACCATCTCTTCCTTAATCATCTCCTCCCGCAAGTCCTAGCCTTAATCCAAAGCCTCAACGGTTGTCAAGACAGCGAACAATTAGACTCAACGACAAAAGACCTCCAGGATGCAATTACACACTGCTGCAACAAGTCCTTCAAAAAAGTTAAGCATAGATATAATACAATGCCGCAATGGTGGTCACCAACCCTGAATAACAGAAAGCAAGAATTGAACCAAAAAAGAAGACAAGCACAGCAAGCTAACAGTGACCAGCAAGCACAACTCCTTACATTACATAAACAACTTCGGGCCAAGTACATGAAAGACGTCAGAAAAGCAAAACGCTCTTGCTGGCGCAACATCTGCTCAGCTGCAACTAATCCGTACGGGAAAATCTACAAAGCCACATTCAATAACAAAACCAAACCCACCAACTTGTTCAGTACTGGCCAGCAAACTGGTAATACTATTAACTTTGCAACCAGAATTCTCCAGGAACTCTATCCTCCGCAGACTACCACTCAATATCAAAGAAACCATACGGATACCATTGATAAATCGGAGCTAAGTGAAGGAGAAATTAGGAGAGTCATTTCCTCTCTCCTAAATGGAAAAGCACCGGGACCAGGTGGCAATGACAACTTAGTTCTTAAACTAATACATAAGAACACCCCAGAACTGCTGTCAACCTTTTTCAAGACCTGCTGGAGGTTGCATCACTTCCCAAAGTCACTCAAACTAGGTATTGTCATTCTCTTCTACAAAGAAGGCAAAGATATACATAATGTTGAATCGTATAGGCCGATTACATTACTGCCTACCCTAGGCAAAGTCCTCGAAAAGCTCGTCATAACAAGATTAACGTATTTTCTGGAATCCAACCATCTCCTTCACAACAGCCAATATGGATTCAGGCAAGGCAAATCCGTCGAGGACGCCTTAAGCAATCTAGTACATAACATTCACACCGCAAAGTCCATCGCCAAACACTGCGCCATAATCTTCATTGACATCAAAGGTGCCTTCGACACAGCTCCTCACAACTCAATCAAACATTGTAAGGAAAAACTGCCCCTTAATTTTAAAAAAACGCCCTCTTCAGCAACCTGACAGACAGAATGGTAGCAATTAATACAAATCAAGGGCTTGCAACACAGCATCAGACAATAGGATGCCCACAGGGTTTCTGCAGTGGCCCATTGATGTGGAATCTTCTTGCAGATGAGCCACTCCAATACAATTGGCCTACAGTGGCGAAATCTCATGATCCTAACTCCACCATCACCCTACAAGCCTTCGCTGATGACTTCACATTCATTATTGAAGCCAGCAGCGAAAGGAAGCTTCGGAAAGTAGCCTCTGAGGTCCTTACTATCTTCCGTCAATGGACCGCCAAACATCACCTGGAAATCTCTGTGGAAAAGTCTTGTTATATGTTTTTTACAAAACTTCAATGTGGCCCACAAATTTTCTGGGACAACCGAAAAATAAGAAGGTCTAAGTCCATTAAGCTTCTAGGAGTCACTTTTGATGAAAAATTCAGTTGGTCCCAACATATAAAAATGCAAGGCGCCAAAGCTTCCAGGGTCAACCAACATTTTCTTAGGCTATCGGGAACAACCTGGGGCTTCTCACAGAAGCAAAGAATTATCCTGAACAAAACAGTTGCAGAACGTATTATCGCACACAGAGCTCAGATCTGGGGTAGGAACCTCCGCGTTAAAAACCAACTTCTCCTCAACAAGATTCAAAGGAAATTCCTGCAAAACATTACAGGAGCATTTAACACCACAGCCACAGCTGCTCTGCAAGTTTTGCTGGGATACTGCCATTACATCTCTTTATCAAAATGGAGGCAAATATTAAATACAGCCTGAAGAACACCAACTTTCAAATAGAGAAAAAAGTCACCAAATTGTCCATCCATCCAGGTGATTTTAGTATAGATAATCGCATAAGCCTCAACCATTCGATGCACTCGAATGAACTCCAAGATTGCTTCCAAATTTTTACGGATGGGAAAGTAGGAGCGGCATTTGTTGCAATATATCACAATTCTCAAATCCACTCTGAGAAATTCAAGCTTAATGAACATAACACCGTCTTCCAAGCTGAGCTCTATGCAATACAGCAGGCAACAAAATTGGCAATACAAATTAACCACCCCTGTCACATCTGGTCTGACAGCTAAAGTGGGCTTAAGACAATTGGTAATCCAACTACCACTAGTCCTCTGGCAAGGAACATCCAAGCTGACCTAAACATAGCCACTTCAATCACCCTAGGCTGGATAAAAGCCCATGTTGGAATTACAGGGAATGAACTAGCTGACTCCTTAGCCAAGGAGGCTACTACATTGAATGATAAGGAAACTACTGTCCCACCCCCACGCTCCTACCTCAAAAATAAGCTGAAAGATGAGACTCACCAAGAGTGGCAAACACTATGGGATCAGGCCACAACGGGATGCCTTGTCCGTAACATTATACCAAAGGTGAAGCGCTACACTCCTTGTTGGCCTCGCCAAATTACTCTCTTCGTCACTGAACACGGGCCCTTCCCCACGTATCTCCACCGGATTGGAGCCCTCTCATGTGACAACTGTGCTTGTGGAGACACTGGAAGCCCGTACTACTACGTCACCACCTGCCCACTTACTAGCTCGTGGCACTTTAACAGACCAAGTGAATATCTCCGTCTAGAATGGACTCGGAACATCGTTAGCAACCGTTATGCCAGACCAAAGCTAATCGCCCTCATTTCATTCCTTCTCAATCATAGAGACAATCATACCAAACGAGAACGGAGATGATGAAGATGACGATAGCCAAGGGGACATATTTGACTCGGATACGGAGTATTAGGAGCCATCTCCCTCAACACCTATGTCTCCAGTGCTCAACCTCATTCGTACTCTTCTCAAGACTACTAGGACTGTATCACTTGTACATACTCTCACAGCTTATTTTCCCACTCACAGAACATTTGCCCGTAGTACATCTACTTCTCTTATTGAATCAAGACTTTCACCTGTATTCTTTTTTTCCTTGTATGTTACTTTTATCCCATTGTATTATGTTTTTATTGTTTTTACTCCGCAATCCTACTTTCCCTTTTTCTACTTATGCTCAATAATCTTGTTCTCTAAATTGCGCAAAATATGCAACTGTCTCCCCCATTCTTCCACCCTGTCCTCCTATTGTTTCTTCGTTTCAGCAACTCCTACCCAAACTGTTAGAACCCTTCTTGGGTTAGGCACAGGGACCTTGCTGGTGAAAACGTAAACAGTGGAACACCAAGTGGGTGTACCATCTTAGTTCCGAAAGTAAGACAAACACAGAGAGAGAAGGTAACATTTATCCCCTAATCAAATTCGAACCTGGAACCTACTGTTTCCAAGATAAAGACGCTAATGTCACCCCCATCGGTCGGCTTGTGGTTCAAAGTATTGTTTTGAAATACCTAGAAATTTATAATTCTGTGTGGTTTGACGTTTAATTTCTCAGATTTTAGGCCAAGATAGAAAAGCATATAGTATATATATATATATATATATATATATATATATATATATATATATATATATATATATATATATATATATATATATATATATATATAATTATGTGAGAGAAAGGAAATTCTTTTTGAGACTCTGGGGGAAATTGGCCTATTGAATTCAGAGTTGGTGTATTTATAACGTTGAAGTTTCAAGGAACGGTTCGTGTTATTGTCAAAAGTCAATTACAGTTGGCAAAAAAAGTATTAGAACAATGAGAAATTTGTAGTTTTCAAGTTAATAAAATCAAGTAAATCGTATAATCAGTTTATAAATGACAACATTTTCTTAGAAAATTATAACTAAGTAAAAATTAAAATTTAAAAATAATTACAATATTATTAAAATAAAAATAAAAAAATTTTCATAGCAAAAAAGTATTAGAACAGAAGCAGAAACATGCAAATTACAGCGCTGGTGACGTCATTAAACTTTCAAGGTTACTTTCAGACGTATCAATGTCAAGGGCGCTTGTGTTTCATTCACTGCTAATTTGTAGAAATTCAGTTTACGTGGACTTTTCCTGCCATGACATCCAAAATAAAAGAGATTTCACTTGCGAAGAGAGAACAAATCGTTCACCTGCACAATAATGGTAAAACATTTCGAGAAATTTCCAGTACGTTGAATGCTTCAATTTGCGAAATTCACAACACTCTATAAAAGAAAAAGAAACTGGGGTTGTGGATAATACCCAAGATCAGGGAGACCAAGCAAGCTAACTGTCAAAGAAAAACGACAAGTGGTTAAAGATGCCCTACAGTATCCGACAGGATGTGCAAGGATGTTGCCCGCAAATATTGAATCAATCTCATGAAATGTTGTAACACCTCAAGCAGTTAGAAATGTACTGCATAATGCTGATATAAAAGGAAGATGGCCAAAGAAAAATCCCTTTATTTCAGAAATAAATGGAAAAAATGCCTCGAATTTTTGCCAAAATTTATAAAAATAAATCATTGGATTTCTGGAGAAATGTTATCTTCTCCGACGAGAGTAAATATTAAATTTTCAAACCTAAACACATGCTCACAGTTTGGGAAAGAAAAGGAGCTGCTTTACAGAAAACTATAAAGCATGGAGGAGGGAATATCATGGTCTAGGGCTGTATGGTTTACAATGGAGTTGGAAATCTCCATTCCATTGATGATAAAATGACAGCTTTGTCATATAGTGAGGTGTTACGATATAACTTAGAAGATAGTGCAAAGAAATCAGCGTTAGAGAAGGCATTCATTTTTCAACAAGACAAGACCTCAAACATACTGCCAACAAAACCAAAGAATGGCTATTATATAATGCTCACCGAAGATTGGTAACTCCCCCACAGTCTCCAAACCTGAATCCTATAGAACATTTGTGGCATCCATTGGATGAAAAAGTGAGAAAATTCTCAATAACAAGTAAAGCAAGTTTAGAGCAAGCTTTGGAAGATGCATGGACCACCATGCCATCAAACGTCACCAAAGATTTGGCGGAATCTATGCAAAGACGTCTGGATGCAGTAATTTCAGTTAAAGGACTACATACCAAGTATTAGTATCACGTTTGAATTTTTAGTTATTTTATTTTATGTATGATTCAATATTGAAGTCCGATGTTCTAATACTTTTATTGCAATGCACAAATCTTCTTTTAATTTTTTAAATCCTATTGATTCTAAGTATTTGTTTCTTACTCCATGAGTAATTATGTAAAAGTATTACATATTATAAATACTATGTGACAAATGTTTCATTTAACTACCTTGATAACTTAAAATTTCCTACTGTTCTAATACATTTTTTTGCCAACTGTATATACGGATTTTGGTTTTCTTGTAGAAAATTCAAGATTGATGAGATTCTTCGTTTGAAGTAGATAACTTAGGGATCATACAGAAACCTACTTTTTGAAAACCGGTTTTCAAATTTAGCATAAACAATGGCTAGTTTTGACCTGTTTTTGAATTTTTGGTAAAAGAAGCAAAACAAAATAGAGAATATTTTGTTTAATTTTAATTTATATAAAATGAAAAAAATGAAATTAGTAAGATGGTCCAGTTCAATATGTAAATAAATTAAGGATTGCACACATGTATTGAACAAAATAATGAAATCTCGAAGAGAAAAACATCTGATAACATTCATTATTTTCAATAATTTTAATTTCTCAAAAAAAAAAGGATTTTAAATAACAAAATATACATTGTGCAGTAGTTGCGTCTTGTTACTTTGAATACAATATTCCTTGAAATTGAAAATCAGTGAGCTACGAGTTATTGAGCTTGATTTCTAAGTTTTCATAGAGCATCAAATAACAACTCAAAGTTTTTTGTTTCTTTATTCATACACATTTCCTCAAATAACGTAATTACAGCTTCCTACTCTTATGGATTTGTAAAATTTTCTTCAGGGTCTCTTCAAATCGATTTTCTTTCTCTTTCCACGGTTTTTTTAAATACATTACTCGGAATATTTTCTTCAATTTGCTCAAATTCTTTTATTTCCACTTAAGAATTTGGAAATATTCTAGATAATATCATTCAAGATAACTTAAAAATTTCTCTTTTTGAAGCTTCAGAAAGTTTCGATTCCTTCACTGAGTTAGAAAGGTTTTGAGGATTTTGTAAATGCAGCAAAATTTGCTAACTCTACTTGTCATCTTTCATGAATTCGTTCTTCGAAAATTATAATAATTTAAACTTATTTTAGTATTTAAATATTTTAATTTACATTTATTTGATTCAAATACACATTCACTTGTTAACAAATTGATATGGCCGTGTTAGCTTAGTGGCTACGGCATCGGCTTTCCGTCCTTACGATTCCCAATGCCGCCAAAGACCCAACGAGTACATGCGATATACGTGCTCGTTGAATCTGTGGAATCGAAAGTCCTGTGGTCGGTCGTTGAGCAATTACCATGGGTGCAATGGTCTGGAGAAATTTACTCCCCCTTCAGATTAATGCCAAAATTGAGGGAGTAGATCATCTGGTGCTGTCATCTATTAGAGGAATTTAGAGCAAAGTCGTATTTCCACCTTCGGTGTATTCTGGTTAAGCGAAAGACGCACCCTACTGACTTATATTCACTTAGCCAACGGCATAACGAGCTTGGCTTCTCCAAGTAACATAACAACAACACAAATTGTTATTTTCTCAGCGTAAGATTTCAGTTGCTTGAAGAACCAATGTTTAGACTTGATAAAGCTCTTTAAGTTTAGGATATACAGTGGCACAAACAATTGAGGCTTCACCTTACTTTTACTTGATAAATCCAACTTTCAATCGAAATAACGTATTAACTAGGAGTGCAAACGGAATTTTATTCTTAGACATAACAAAAGGTTTAATTAACAGTAAAAATAAAGAAAAATCACAAAGACAAAATTCTAAAAGAAAAATTTTCAGAGGCATTTCAAATAAACATAAGCAGATTTCTACTTCAAAAAATTGAGGATACACCAATGAAATTTTTGCTTAACTACCATTAAATTTTTATTCTGCTTGCTACTATAATAATCTAAGTTTGGGCAATGTTATCTTAAAATTTTTCGACTGTTATTTTTGTCTTTTAAATTTGGTTCTGTGAATTTAAAATCGCAAATTTAAATGGAAAATGGCTCCTTGAAGAGAGATCAGTATTGATGTAAGAAAATTTATGTTTAGGTTAAGAAAGGAAAATCTTATTGCATTGAAATAGCTGAAATTGTCGGTAGAAGCCACTCGTGTGTCTAGAAAATCATTGGAAGATTTAAAAGCGAAGGATTAATTGAAAATAAAAGTGGAAGATGAAGGAAAAGTATTCTGAGTGATGTAGCCAAAAGGAAAATTTTGAAAGATATCAAGATTGATTCTAAACTAAGTGCAGTCAAACTAGTTGCAGTAACTTTTCGAATAATGGTCAGAAGTGTAAGTGCTGAAACTATGAGAACTGTGATTAGACGTGTCGGATATAACAGTCGAGTAGCTCAAAAGAAACCATTTATAAGCTTACAAAATCAGAAAGTTACAAAGCTTACAAAATCAGCGTTTGGAGTTTGCAAAAACTCATCGATTGAAGACAGATAACTTTGGAAGAAAGTTATATTTAGTGATGAAAGTAAATTCAACATTTTTGGAAGCGATGGTCGTCGGAGCCTCTGGATCCAAAAAATTTAAGTCCTACAGTTAAACATGGTGGTGGCTCCGTCATGGTTTGGGGTTGTAGGGCTTCAAATGGGTTAGGAAATTAAGTTCTTATAGATGGCATAATGGATCATAAGCATTACATAGATATACTCCACAACAATCTTAAAGAAAATGCAAAAAAATTGGGTTTAGATGGAAATTTTTTATTCCAGCACGACAACGACCCCAAACATACGGCACGTAATGTCAAAATGTGATGTCTTTTTCATTGTAAACAGCAACTGTACACACCACCACAATCCACTGACATCAATGTCATAAAAAATTTGTGGGCAACACTCGAAACAGCGGTCCAAAAACATTAAATTAGGAACGAAGTCCATTTAAAACATGTGTTACAAGAAGAATGGGATAAAATATTTCCAGATACCACCAAAAAATTAGTCGAATCGGTACCAAGACGTTTTGAGGACATTATAAAAGCCAAAGAACATGCAACGAAATACTGATAGTCTCTGTGTGTGATATATCACAAATATTTCATTGGTGTATCCTCAGTTTTTTGAGGTAGAAATCTGCGTATGTTTATTTGAAATGCCTCTGAAAATTTTTCTTTTAGAATTTTGTCTTTGTGATTTTTCTTTATTTTTACTGTTAATTAAACCTTTTGTTATGTCTAAGAATAAAATTACGTTTGCACTCCTAGTTAATGGGTTATTTCGATTGAAACTTGGACTTATCAAGTAAAAGTAAGGCGTAGCCTCAATTGTTTGTGCCACTAAATATACCTAACTATTCACTTTTTTACTGCCAGAAATCTTCCAATCTCGTCCTTTATATCATTCAATCTTACTTTTGCAGACAACAATTAACTTTGATTCCGTTCATTATTTTACACAGAAAAGAATAGCAAATGCAATTAATTTTTACATAATATTAATTCTTTAAATAGGCTTTTATTATTCTAAAAAGTATCACAGAGAACATTGGGGAAAAATGTAAGTTGGTATTTGGTCGGATGCACACACAGAGAAGCATCGGAAAGTTACTTTTGATGTCAGTACATGATGGGACAACAGAAACTTTAACTGATGTTATTAAATTGAGGATTGATCCAGGAATGGCCATTTGTTATGATTCTTCGGAGGTAAGTGACTCATTAGGAAACGAGATCTAGAAACATTTAAAAATGAATCACAGTGATACGTTTGCAGATTCAGAAACAGGATGATATGCAAACACTATTATAAGCACATTGAGAAAAATTAAGTCAATTTCTTATATATAATGAACAATGTTTGAAATTTTCTTGTCTTTTATTTCATAAGTATTGTAAAGAAAGGAAATTGGAAAGATTTTAACCATAAAATGGTTATTTTTATCTTTCTAGTTGAGATTATGACTATTCTATTTTATTACAATTCTCATTGGTTTGAGAAATATGTATAACTCTTAATAACATTTCATCTACATCACATCTTATTGAGACAATGTTGTAAATATGATTTGTTGATAAATTTGCATTCCTGCCTTCCAATTGTATTCTTTGAGCGGCAGCAAACAAGGTGAAGTTCACCATAGAATGCCTGAGTATCGATGGCGATGAGAAAAAATAAATTTATGATTTTTGACCACTAATAAAGAATTATTTTTTTAATTATAATTTTTTCTGTTTGTCAACATTTTCAAAACAACGAAAATTACCTACTGTTCTGTATAGTTGGTTTTTAAAATTTCAAATCTTGAGTGATATTGCTTCCAAAATTGTAAGTTAAAAAAAGAACAGAAAAAAAGAAAAATGAAAAAGACAACTCAGAACATCCCCTTTATCGTTAATTTAAATCGGTAAGGACAATTTAAATTTTTTCAAAATTTTATATCATTGTGCGATATTTCTTTATTAACCATAAAATGGGTTACTTCTTTCATTACAGTTGATATCCTGAGTAAGCCATTTGATTACAATTCTTGTTAGTTTAGAATATCCATGCCATTCAATCATGAGTTATTCACGTCACATCGTACTGAGATGGCGTCATAATCCGAATTATTGATGATATTGCTACCTGCCTTCAAACCACATTCTTCAAGTGGCAGCAAACAAGGCGAAGTTCACCATCCAATGTCTGAGAATAGTATTGAAGTTCATTTTGTTAATAAATGATTTTTAAATAACGAGAGCAAAACATCGATTGAAAAAACCGTTTTACATTGATTCAAGCCATTAACACATGGACAACAGAACAGCAGAAAAAATAAAATGAAAAAGATGAGACACAACGTTCTTTTTATGGGTAGTTTAAATCGGCAAAGACTATTTAAATTTTTTAAAATTTCATTAATGAATAGAATTTTAAATTATTTTTTATTTTATTTATTTATTATATTACATATATTCAGACTTGTATGCTTGATTCTTGAGATTCGCTTATAAGTCTTCGTCGATAATAGGACAAATAGCACAATGACAGATGTACAACCACAGAAGATAACGAAGAAAACACCCAGGGCCGCAGTAATTCTAAATTAAAAATTGCAATACTTGTAAGCAATTTTTTTAATTTTAAAACTATTGATTCGCTTACGTCAACATTAAAAATTTTCTTAATTAATATTGCTGAAATAATAAAAGCAGATTTGTAAAACATAGGCTCAAAAAATCGTTTAATTTTTTAAAATTATTTTTTATCTTTGTGATGCTCAAGATTAAAAAAAGTGTACTTTTTCCAATAAAACTAGGTGATATTGTTTGCACAGTTGTAGCATATACTTTTTTTGAGATAGAGAGCGAATTTATAAGATCTGCTTTTATAATCTGTAAGGTGATTAGTATAATAAAGAACAATTAATAAAAAAATTCCCCTAAAAAGTATATTATAGTTTCTACACTATGAGTTATAAATAAATATCAAGTTATTTTTATAAATATTGTTTCCTTTGAAAATTTTATTTATGAATTTGCAAGAATTATTTTAACTACCTTAAAAGTAATTAACTTCTGTACAGTATATGCTTTTTTTATGTAATATTAGCGAGCATACAAACTCTGATTAAGAAAAACATTTACAATTTGCTTAGCTTTGCCAAAACGATTTTGCTTGACGAAATTAGATCTCACATATGAACAAGCTAAAACAAATTGAATAAGGTAAATTGAATAGGATATTTGAATTTTTTTATTATGAAGTTATTAAATACTTAATTAATGACTATTTTTATGCACATTCTAATACATTTCCGATCGGCAACGCATTGGAAAAACCGAAAATATGTTTGTTGAAGAAGACTAAATCAATACCTTTTCAAAAGTTAACAATCTAATAGTAATTAACGTAGTTATTTATTTTTTTAAGAAAAAGCATTGAATGGTTGGAATTCATAAAAAAAACTAGGATCCAATGTCATACACCCCAAATGTTCAGCAATCTGGCTTTTGATTCAACAGCTTGTGTGTTCGATGCTCACTATTTTAAATATTTGTAATGGCTAAGAATTTATTTTAGATTGAAGATCCTATTTTGCTCTCTTGTATAACAGAATAAATTTTGAGCTATGAGCAAACTTAAACAAACAACTGCTTCCATTAATAATACTCTCATGTGACAAGTTCAAGAGTGGAAATGAATTACATTAGTCCGTTCTTGAAGTGGTAAGAGTTCCGGAATTTGTCAAATTACATGCAGATAGAGCCGTTCTCAATTCAATCTCTGATGAAACTTTGGCTGATAAACAAAACAATAATTTAATAATCTGATTTTGCTTAGGTGGCTTAAGCTAGAGAATTATTTACACTTTATCTCTATTTTGATCTCAACTTGTTTTAGTAAGAAACTTTTGTTAGTTATTTTTATTATGGTTCAAATATATATTTACAGTAATACTTTTATTAAATAATCTAATAAATTTATTTTAGTCATTTTTTAATGTCATATTTGTATTTAAGTTTTCCTTTTTTACTACACTCATGTTTTAGTAGAATTTATTCTTTTAAAAACGGTGGGTCCTAGGTAACTATCCCTCCACCACAACAAGGTCATAAACTGCCACTCATTTCGACGCCGCAGGCGGACAGCCTACTCGCGAAGCGAGTGTGAGGCTGAAGATGTCCGCTGCGTGAGAAGACCCATCACAGAGGAACAACGAGGCCCCCCTGTCGGGCCCGGAAAGCAGAGCTGTTCCAATTGCCGCGTTCCGAGCAGACGGGTTATTACTCTGACTGGCCGATGTTCTGGACTGTCATCTAAAGTCTCTGTGTTCGCTTCCGGATCAAACCAGACAAGCCACTCCCTCAACCCAACGCGTATGCGCCACTTCCCACGTTTATTTAAAAATTTTGTTGCACATCACAAAGCCCGATCGCGAGGTGAGGGTCACGCAGTGAGCGTCACCTTTACATGTGCAGGCTGGGGAGGGAGTGCCCTCATGGGGGACTTTGTGGGAAGGTGAGCCGTATTTACGCAAGTCTAGAGGGAAACCATGAAAACCTCTAGAACCCACCCCGAGTTGACAAGCAACTCTGCTGCGGTTACAGAGAGAGCTGCAGCACGCTCTAGGTCTTGAATCAAGGTGGTTGATGACGTCACTGGAATAAAAGTTCAAATCAGTGATTGCATCCGTGGTCACTAGAATGGTGGTTGTAGTCGCGGTTGACTAAGTCGATGTGTAGTAGTAAAGTTCGTACTATCACAGACGTTGTCAGTATCGCTTTTCAAAGTTGTCACATTTGGGCATTGACCGTCTGAGAAACCACTTGTGTGGCCGGCCAATGTCCATTTTGCACTGTTATCAAATGTCTCTGGAAATCACATAAGCCTTGGCTTGCACTGCACTAAAGTTCGTGTAGACACAACCGCGGTCTCTGTATTCTTCCAGGCACATTTGTTGTCACAATAGTGGGTGGTGGCCAAGAGTCCTCAATCTGATTTGTTGTTGAAGCTGCGTTGATGAATTACTGTCGATTGGGCTCCTTTGCCTGGTCACAATCGGTGGTAAGTCCAATGCTCTACTGCTTGGTAGAGGGGTTCCTCAGTAAGGTGAGGCATGCCTGATCCTCAAGATGGTGAGGGCTGCCATTTTGATTTGTTTGTGTTTGTGTAGTCCCTGGAATCCTCAATAAGGTGAGGCCTGCCTTGTTGTTTGTGGGTGTTGTTGTGTATGAGTTGCACAGAGGAATCCTTAATCATTGCTTGCGTCTACTGCTACTGGTTTTAATAATTTCTAATTTCTTAACTATTTGAATGAGTTTATTTTGCGCTAGTTTATTATTTAAGATTAAGTCGCTCCACGCTGGTATATTCGCATCCGTTGGCCTATTGAGGTGCAGTGTTGATGTCAGCGGGCAATCAAACGCGTAGTGTTGTGGGTTGCCTTCTTCACCACATATGCAGTCACCTGTCGTGGCCTTGCCCAACCTGTGAACAAAGGTTGGGAATTGACCGTGTCCTGTGAAAAATTGGGCTAATTGTTGCTGGCCCACTAGTCGCTTTGTGTTCACTTTTGGGAAGAAGGTGTGTGTGAACCTACCCGTGTCTGCTGTGTCCCATTCTTCTTGCCATTTATCCAGGATTGTATTTAAAACTGTCTTCTTAAGGTGCGACTGCGGTAGCTTAATAGTGTTCTCCTGTGGCAATTGTGTGGCCCTCTTAGCTGCTTGGTCTGCCTCTTCATTGCCTATTATTCCTGTGTGTGATGGCACCCAGTAGAGTTTAATTGTATGTGTTTTTGCTAAATCTATTAGTAGCTTTTGTGTGTTTTGAATGAATTTATTTCTCTGTTTGTGTTTTGCTAATGCGTACAGACTTGAGAGACTGTCCGTTAGCAGATGTGCGGTTACTGGGCTTTTACCTATTAACCATGTGAGTGCTTTGTTTATGGCCAGAATTTCAGCTTGAAACACCGAGTTGTTTCTGTTCATTGGCAAGAGGATAGTATCCAAAAGTTGTGAGTTATTGTAGACGCAGATTGCCGCGCCGACACCATCATCTGTCTTTGAGCCGTCTGTGAATAGGTTAATTTGTGATGATAATGCGTATTCATTTGGTGGTAAGAAAATGTGTTTGATCATTGTTTTATCAGCTGGGTGGATTGGGTTTATAGCAGCTTTGGTTTGATACTCATCTGTTTTAAGCATATGTGTTCCTATTTGAGTATCCTCATTGTTTCTGAGTACGTTTGCCACGATCGCTTCTCTTAGAACCTGGAGATGAAGTGGTATCACACCCGCTAGGACGTTAAGCGCTGCTGTTGAGGTTGTTTTGTAGGCCCTTGTTATTCTGAGAAGGAATGGCCGTTGAACTGTTTGTAGTTTTTGTGTGGCTTGTTTGCCTAATGATGTACCCCATACCGATGAGGCGTAAGTGAATATTCTCTCCTGCTACCGTGTGATACCATGTTTTTAGAAGCTTAGAATTAATTCCCCAGGCTCTCGGCGCTACTCTTATTAGATGACCGTGTGCTGTGATTGCTTTTTGTCTGAGTGTGTTAATGTGTGCGAGCCAATTCAGATTTTGGTCTAACGTCACACCTAGGTATTTTAGTGTTTTGACTGCTTTGAGCGATGTGCCTGCTATCCTAATGATTGGTTCTCTTTGCAATTTATGTGGTTTGGCAAACGTAATTATGTTACATTTATTGACTGATATAGTTAAATTGTGTGCAGTGCACCAGGATTCAAATGAGGTGACTGCTGTCTGTCCTATTGTTTCAATTAATTTACGTGTTTTCCCTTTTACGCTAATTAGAAAGTCATCAGCAAAAGCTGTTAAATTGACTTCTGGTGGTGTTGTCTGTTTTAGGTAATCATTAGCTATTATTGTCCATAGAATGGGACCTAAGCATGAGCCTTGTGGGCAGCCTTTGTAAATCTTTTGTGTGGCCGAACCTGTGCCCCAGTCGTATTGTACTGTTCTGTTTAAGAGGTAAGTATTAATTAGTTTGGTGATTGTTGGTGGGCATTCTAAGTCAATTAACTTTGTGTTAATGTCCTGCCAGTGAACAGAGTCGAAAGCGCCTTTGATGTCAACTGAGATTAGTAAAGTGTACAGTTTATTTTCCCAGTTGCTTCTAATTTCTTTAGTTACTTCCTTGAGTGCCATTTCGCAGGACCTGCCTTGTCTGAAACCGTATTGCCTATTGTTTAATTTGTGTTCTGTCTCAAGGAAGTGTGTTAGTCTTTGACAAATGATTTTTTCTAGGATTTTGCCTAACGTTGGAAGGAGGCAGATTGGTCGATATGACTCCGGGAGTGTTGGATCTTTGCCATTTTTGGCGAAGTAGACAACTTTTGCTGTTCTTAGTGGTGTTGGAAAGTGTTGGAGTTTAAAACATTGCTTTGCCCATTGTGTTAATAATTGTGGTGTCGCGTCGACGACTCTCCTCCAAATGAGGTAATCAAGGTCGTCTGGTCCCGGTGCCTTATTTGTGTTGAATGAGTATGTGGCGTTTCTCACCTCCTCTCTTGTTGGTAATTTTATGTCCTCTGTGCTGTTCACTGGTGTTTGTGGCTGAAAGGGCACTGGTTGACTTGGAAAGTGGTGTTCTGTGACTTTAGCCATTGCTGCTTTTTTATTGGGTGCTACGTTACCATCCCAGCTGATTCTCAATTCTGTTTGTTTAAAAATTTTGTTGTGAGCTATTTTAAAGCCCGTTCCGAATGTTTCTGATTGATTAGTGCAGAAGTTTTTCCAAGCTTTTGCTTTCGCATTAAGTAAAGCTTTGTTGTATTTGGAGCGTTCTTTGCTGAACGTAATTCTCCATCTTTGTTTGTCTTCTTCTTCGCTTGTTTTAAATCTACGTTGAAGTGCCCTAACCTTGTTACGCTGTATCGCTAAATCTTTCGTCCACCATTTAAGTTGCGCTAAATGATTATTGTTCTTAGTTCTATAGATTGTTTTTGTCGCTTTTTGTACTATCTCTATTAATTCAGCGGTTAATTTATCTAAAGTTTCTACGTTGTTAATTTTATTAATTTTGTGCATTAGTCTACCTGTGTTTTTTAAGATTAATCTTTTGAATTTGTCGTGATTGCCGAACTTAGTCTTAAAGCGAGTGTTTACTATTTTTGGTTTGTTGTAATCTAAGTCAAATCTAATGTAATTATGATCACTCGCTGTGTAGGTATCCTCAACTCTCCATCCTGTGATGATGTTTAGCGCTGCGCTGTTTGCTATTGTGAAGTCTGGGTTCCCCTGTGCTTGTGTAGTGCGGAACGTTGGTATATTGCCTAGTATGTTTGCTCTATGTAGGTCGTTCTCTATTAGAAAATCTATTAGTGTTGTTCCTCTATCGTCCTCGAAGTTATAACCCCAGAGTTGTGACCTTGCATTGAGATCTCCTCCTAAGATAAATGGTCTGTTGTGATCAATTAGAGTGTGTCCATTCTTGGAGGGCTTCCGCCAAGTCTCCATATGGTCTTGCGTATTGTGTCCCTATCGTGAAGTCGCCTTCGTGTGTTGTAATTGTTGTGAATACCGATGTTTCCGTTGGTGGTAGTAGGTTAAGTATTGCCGAGCCTGTAACTACTATCCACGCTTCTTTGTTTTTTGAGTGATTGTACGTCCAGTTTATTGGGAAACCGTACAGCTTTCCGTTTCCAACGTATGGGTCCTGTAACAAGGCCACGTCTATGTCATTGTCCCTGATGTATATTGCTGCTATTGATGTTGCCGCTCTACTGTTATGTAGGTTTATTTGTAAGATCCGCATATTGTGTGTGTCTTTTCTTCCCTTAGGTTTTGGTGTAGGTAATCTAGCTGAATTTGTGGCTGAAAAAGAAAGTTAAACCTGCAAGCAAAACAATTAGAATTAAGTTGTTAAAGAATAGAATGCTAACCTTTTTGCTGTAACCGGCTAAAATTCTTCTTCCTCGCTATTGAACCTGTGGGAAGAGAGTTATTGGTTTTGTTTGTGTTTGTGTAACTTATGGTCTGTGTGTTGGTCTTTGTGTGGTGGTTGTGTTGTGGCATATTATGTATCTGTAAAAGCTACATGTTGTAGATGAAGCAGGATGGTTGGTGTTGTATTTGGTACCATTATAATAGTTTGACTTTGCACAATTGATGCATGTGTGTTGTTCTGTGTGTGGTAGTCTGCAATCTTGTGTCCTATGCCGTCCACTGCATTTTCCGCAATAGTCTCTGTTGTGGCACTGCACAGTGGTATGGCCGAATTCCTGGCATTTAAAGCAGCGTCTTATATTCCTAAATATTTCAATCTTTGAGATATTAAACCCAAAGTTGATGAAACGTTGTTTGGCCAGTAAGTAGGCCGACCTCCTTGTTGTTTCTACTACCATGTGCTGCAAATTGGTGTTTGTTCTATGTGATTTAATCTCTTTTATCGTGATGGGAAACTGTGATTGGTTTGTGTTGAGTTCGTGATGAAGCCTATCTATCATTGAAGTGTCATCAACCTGTGTTGGGACATTAAAAATTATAATTCTTTGTTTTGGTGAGTCCTCTATGTTAAACTTGTTTTGTTCTAGTGTTTGTTGTAGTGTTTGTTTTTCACTAGTGTTATGACATTTAATAAGTACTCTGTTGTTTTTGACGTGTATTTTCTGTGGGTTTACTGGTGCTTGTATTTTCTGTAGTGAATGTAATAGTGTTTTGGGTGTTGTATTCTTAGTGGGTCTGATTGCTATTGTACTGGGTGGTGTTGGCTGTTTTCTGGCACAGTCCGCATAGGAAAGTCCGGGAGTTGCGGTTTTGTTGTTAACCTGTGCAGTCATAATTGGTGCATGTATTTGCTGTACTTTATTATGTGTTTCTGTCACTGTGGCTTCTATCTTATCTAACTTATCATACAGCAATTCTACCCGACTTACTACGTGTTCCTCATAAGATCTTATTGTGTCTTTTCCATCTCTTGTGTCCTTGACCCGTAAAACTGATCTACCTATTGTGGGGGTCAGTGGGTTTTGAGGAGAACCACTCATTGTCGTTACCCAGAGATTGCCACTCATTTGTCGTTACCCAGCGGGCACCTGTGAACCAAGTCACGGAGGCGAGTACCATTACCCATGCCACCACAAACCCATTTATAGGGTGGGCCACATTCATTCATTATCTCAGAAGAAAGAACAGAGAAACACAGCGAGAAAAAAACATTCATGACCGAACCGAGATTCGAATCCGTGACCCATAGCTTAGGAGACTGGAACGCTAACCACTGAGTCATCAGTTGGCTAATAACATTTATAAAATAGTGTGATTTTTATTTTACAATAATATTATATTTTACTTTATATATAAATAAATGTCTTCTAACTTTTTTAACAAATCATAATATTTTGCTTAAAAATTTTTAATTTATTTTCATTTCGTCATTTGTACAGTAATTATTTTTGTTATGGCATCCATTTAACTTAATTTTTGAGGTATTTAAAGATTCCAATAAATGCTTCGTAAGGAATTAAGGGAAAATCACTCCATAAGTATTATAATTTATTTCACAAGTATTACATTTTACTCCACAAGTATTATAAATTTAAATATAGTATTTTAATTATAAATTTTTATCATAAGGCGAAACTGTTATAACAAGATAGGTTATACATATCAATACAGTATATTTTGGGATTCATTTCTTTTCCTAATGAAGGGCTTGCCAGGTTGATAATAAATTATCAATTGATCAATTCAAAGTGACAAAAAATCGTATTCGTCATCAATAATATACTCCATTTACATCTTTCTGACCGAAATTTCTATTTATAGGAATCGTAATCATAGTTTGCAAGGTAGGAATATCAGAATTCTCCCAAGCGCCCACATCGATAGATATGCCTGAGGAATGCATAAATGCAATATCCACTTTCATTGTTTAAAAGTGACTAGTATCGAACCCAAAACCTTCCAATCTATGACAATAGTCTGATTACAAAGTTGCATTAATCCATCTTCAGATGTTTGTAACTTTTTGTCAACATTTGAAACAATGTAATAACAATTGTAGCTTTCGTGCAATTGAATAAATAAACTTAATCACAAAAAATTTTTTATTTGAGAATAAATGCAAAATAATTAATTTAAATACGTGGTAGCTTAGTGATTAGGGCATCGGTCTTCCATCCGGAAGAACAGGGTTCGATTCTCAATACCGCCAAAGTTTGCCAAGAGTTAGTTGTATTCCTCTTTCCATTGAAAGCACAAGAAATGATTAAAGGCGTGTAGACAAGCGGTGTGAATTCAAAAATGTGCCAGATTAATTAATGTTCATCCATATTTTGCAACTTGATGATAAACTTGAAAGATTTTGAAGATTTAATGGCATAATCAATCTATTAGAACATCACTGCATTTTATATGATATATTATTTTTAGTTTCAGGATTGTATTAGGATACTGAACAATCATCACGCGTTTAAAAACAATAATCACACAGTATCAAGTAGAACATCACTGCATTTTGTATGATATATTATTTTTAGTTTCAGGATTGTATTAGGATACTGAACAATCATCACGCGTTTAAAAACAATAATCACACAGTATCAAGTAGAACATCACTGCATTTTGTATGATATATTATTTTTAGTTTCAGTATTGTATTAGGATATTGAACAATCTCACGTTTAAAAGCAATAATAATCAGTATCAACTAGAACATCACTGCATTTTGCATGATATATTATTTTAGTTTCAAAATTGTATTAGGATATTGACCAATCTTCACGTTTAAAAGCAATAATAATCAGTATCAACTAGAACATCACTGCATTTTGTATGATATATTATTTTAGTTTCAGGATTGTATTAGGATATTGACCAATCTTCACGTTTAAAAGCAATAATAATCAGTATCTACACTAGAACATCACTGCATTTTGTATGATATATTATTTTTAGTTTCAGTATTGTATTAGGATATTGAACAATCATCACGTTTAAAAGCAATAATAATCAGTATCAACTTGAACATCACTGCATTTTGTATGATATATTATTTTTAGTTTCAGTATTCTATTAGGATATTGACCAATCTTCACGTTTAAAAGCAATAATAATCAGTATCTACACTAGAACATCACTGCATTTTGTATGATATATTATTTTTAGTTTCAGTATTGTATTAGGATATTGAACAATCATCACGTTTAAAAGCAATAATAATCAGTATCAACTTGAACATCACTGCATTTTGTATGATATATTATTTTTAGTTTCAGTATTGTATTAGGATATTGACCAATCTTCACGTTTAAAAGCAATAATAATCAGTATCAACTAGAACATCACTGCATTTTGTATGATATATAATTTTTAATTTCAGGATTGTATTAGGATATTGAGGAATCTTCACTTTTAAAAGCGGAGTTAGTTCTAGGAACATAGTACGAGAGTCGTGGTAGCCTAGTCGTTAGGACATCGGCCTTCTGTGCGGTAGGGCGGGGTTTCATTCCCAAGGCCGCCGAAGACCCGTCGAGTACATGCGACATACGTGCTCGTTAAATCTGTGGAATCGAAAGTCGTGTGGTTGATCGTTGAGCAGTTGTCATAGGTGTAATGATCTGGAAAAAAATTTTTCTCCCCCTCTTGATGAATGTCTAAACTGAAGGAGTGGATCTTCTAGTGGCGCCATCTATCGGAGGAGCTTAATTTAAATCATACTTTCACTTTCGTGGTGCTCTGATTAAAACGATAGACGCTCCCTTCTGACTTTATTTCGCACAACCGTCGGCTAGCAAGCTTAGTTTGTCCAAATATCATAAGTGACAACAAAATTAATTTTAATTCTTAAAAAGTTAAAATAATTTAAACTAAGCGATATCACTTTGTATTGATTGGTTTAATTATATCTTCGATATAGAGATATATCGCTTGAATTCAATACTTTATTATTTTTACGAATTTAAATTATCGATTTTATTGTTAAATTAATTATTTTTGAGACTAAATTAATTTATTCACTTATATGAGAGTTGTATATTAGGTTCTTTGCTTTAAATTCTTGCGAGATTTAGAAATAATTCATTATTTCTTATAATAAATACATTGCAATTGCTGTTTCACATTTTGTTTTTGGAGAATTGTTTTTTTTTTATTATGATGATGATTACAATCAATTTATCTGGTATGAGTTAACCCGAGATAGAAAGTCAAATATAACCGTATAGCACGAGAAAAACTGAAAAAAACTACATCATTACATGGTCGCATACCACCACCACCATCTATCTTATTGATATTCCACCATTAAATAGATTCCTCTTTCCTCGTCATCAGGTGGAATGTTACAGGAGAAAGAACCCGTATCTGGAATGTGACTTTTGGAACTTCTTCTGTGCTCTGAAATACAGTTTGTCGTGAAAAAGAATAGACGCTGCATAAAAGGAATGGATTGAAGACATATTTTCCTTGGCAAAAATGGGTGCATACGGTTGAAAGCAAATAATTTAATGAGATATTAAATGAAACACATTCAATGAAGAGAAACATCAGTTTTTAAAAAATTAATAAAATATCCTAATTTTGTTGGCATAATGCTGTCTTACAATATGCTACAATATTTTAATAATGATTTCTAATAAATAAATATGATAAAATACTGTTACCAAAAATTTAAATAGTGTAAATATTTTTGTATGAATATTTGTATTTCTGTTTAATTACTCGCCTTAGTATGTTATTATTGCTTAATTTGTGAAATTATTGTCTTAACGTTTATTTTGTGAAAACAGTGGTTTTCAAATCTGAGAAATAATTTGGGAAATCTAAGACAGCTTGGCAACAAATTTTGTTAATTTTAAGGACTATGTAGCATTTGGCGTCATTTTTGGTAATTTTGACAATTTGGCGTTCTTTTTGGCACATTTGCAACGTTTAGCGTTATTTTGGCGACAAAATAGGAGAAATATTTTTTTAAAAATTTCGACTCGATAAAACCAATAGGAGCCGCATTACTACAGACTTAATATAGGAATGTTCTTGAAATTCTCGGCATTATTATCGAAGTTATCGGCGTTCAAATAAGCTATATTTAGTGTTTGTTTTATAGAAATTATAAATGCTACTTAGCCCTTGTGAAAGCTTCAAGTTTAAGTCATTGTAGAGTGAAAGAACTATGAATAAAATGCTTGTTTAGAAAAAATTAATCATTTTTTTCTAGATCGTCAAACCCACGTCTCGCTACGATGAAAATCGTAGCATAATTATTAAATTATATGAGTAAAATAAATTGTACTCCAACTATTACTAAATGAAAAATATTAAATGGAGTAGTTATATAATTTTAGAGAAAATTCTGCAGCATACATCTCATTCTAACACTAAGTGCTTTATTAACTTTGCCGAGTAATATTTTTTCAAATACAGATCAAATTGAAAACTTATAATTTTGAACTACAAAGCTTCTTCCTTCAAAAGCACTACCTTATTTTAGTTAAAAATTGAATATATATGCCCTCTTTATTTAATGAATATATAAAAATGATAAATTTAAGATTAAAGACATCATACACATTTACAATCGAGTATCTATTGATTATTTGGCGAATTTTTTGACGCAATGATGGAAGCCAAAATGTGACTAACAAGATGGCCGCTACAAAAAACTTTACAAAGAGTTATCAAGATTATAAGAAATTAAAGTTTATTGCCAAAGTCTAGTGGTACTCGATTCTACACCGAACACAAATTATTTCGTTTTTGTCAAATTATTTCGTTTTTGTACAGTAAAATTTTTCATCAGTATCAAATGTATTTATCTTCTTGATTAATTAAAATTTTTTTAATAAAATTTATTTAATATTATGATATATTTAGATATGATTAATTAAATAACAATTTACTTAAATATAATTCAGTAAATAATATTTATTTATAATTTACTAAATAACATTATTTATTATGTAAAATTTCAAGCTTTTCGTCCCATTACTGGTAAACAAACAATAAACTTCTGTAAGAAGTTAAGTTACATTAAAGGAAATTCAAAACATATGTATCAAAATTAAATTTTACTATAAATGCAGAAACAAGCTAATGCAAACGAAATCATACTGATCATGTCATTTATGACTATGATATACTCATCATTGCTGTGATTCATTTCAGTTATTCATGACTCAGTTATTCAGTTATTCATGAGTCAAAATTACACTGATTTCAGTAAGGTACACACTGTCATTGAATTTCAGCTCTTTATTACTACCGAGTTTCAGATGTTATTCAAAACACCTTATATTAAAAATAAAATCACAATTCAATTGAGTACTGTAACCATAAAAGCATCATTAAAATAAGATGTCCATCACAAAATTATCCATTTTTACAGACCCTGATTTCGAATTAGCATGGAAATAAAAACCATTTTGTTTTATATAATTTTATTGTTTATAGACTTAGCATAGAATCGGATACTTTTATCAGATCATTGAAAAAAAATTTTTATGATATTTTCTCACACAAGTTTTGGAAAGAAAATTCACAGCGTTGGAAAATCTTTACAATATTTTTTCGGATTTCGAAATTGTTTCCATATTCTGTGCTTGCAATTAAAAAGACAACAGCTACGTCAATTGGCTTCTCAATTTATGGCAATTTATCTTGGGAACTATAAAGATAAAAAAAACAAATACTAATTTTTAATAGTTATAACACTAATTTAATAGTTTTTTATTACTATGAAATACACAATACAACCAAACCTATCTTTACATGACAATGTTAATAAGAAAAATAATATAATTAAGATTGTAGGGGAAATGATTGCAATTAAAATTTTCATTAAACTCAAAAAACATGTCTTCAAAAGTTGAAATTTTTACAAATTATTAATAAAATATTTGTAAAAAATTAAAAATATAATCGATAGTGTCTGAACGATTTATTATGGTAACAACTCCTCCTCTTTTAGAGGTCATTTGCCAATAAATCCTGACTTCTCAATGAAGCACAGATTTGTTTTTTGTATACTGTTTCAACAGCATATTTTCTTCAAACCAGCCCAAAGCTTGGCTCTATCAGTTAAATGGAATCTGCGAGATGTGAAATTTTTAATACATACGAAAGGCAGATTTGTTTTTGTATGTTGTCGCACCAGCATATTTCCTACAAACTACCCCAGAGTTGGGCTTTATCAATTAAGTGGAAGCTGCTAGATGGAAAACACAGATTTGTCTTTTGTGTATTTTTGCACCAGCATATTTCCTTCAAACTACCCCAGAGTTGGGCTTTATCAGTAATGTGGAAGCTGCTAGATGGAAAACACAGATTTGTCTTTTGTGTATTTTTGCACCAGCATATTTCCTTCAAACTACCCCAGAGTTGGGCTTTATCAGTAATGTGGAAGCTGCTAGATGGGAAACACAGATTTGTCTTTTGTATGTTTTTGCACTAGCATATTTCCTTCAAACTACCTCAGAGTTGGGCTTTATCAGTTAAGTGGAAGCTGCTAGATGGGAAACACAGATTGTCTTTTGTATGTTTTTGCACGAGCATATTTCCTTCAAACTACCTCAGAGTTGGGCTTTATCAGTTAAGTGGAAGCTGCTAGATGGGAAACACAGATTTGTCTTTTGTATGTTTTTGCACGAGCATATTTCCTTCAAACTACCTCAGAGTTGGGCTTTATCAGTTAAGTGGAAGCTGCTAGATGGGAAACACAGATTTGTCTTTTGTATGTTTTTGCACGAGCATATTTCCTTCAAACTACCTCAGAGTTGGGCTTTATCAGTTAAGTGGAAGCTGCTAGATGGGAAACACAGATTTGTCTTTTGTATGTTTTTGCACGAGCATATTTCCTTCAAACTACCTCAGAGTTGGGCTTTATCAGTTAAGTGGAAGCTGCTAGATGGGAAACACAGATTTGTCTTTTGTATGTTTTTGCACGAGCATATTTCCTTCAAACTACCTCAGAGTTGGGCTTTATCAGTTAAGTGGAAGCTGCTAGATGGGAAACACAGATTTGTCTTTTGTATGTTTTTGCACGAGCATATTTCCTTCAAACTACCTCAGAGTTGGTCTTTATCAGTTAAGTGTAAGCTGCTAGATGGGAAACACAGATTGTCTTTTGTATGTTTTTGCACGAGCATATTTCCTTCAAACTACCTCAGAGTTGGGCTTTATCAGTTAAGTGGAAGCTGCAAAATGGGAAACACAGATTGTCTTTTGTGTGTTTTTGCACCGGGATATTTCCTTCAAACTACCTCAGAGTTGGGCTTTATCAGTTAAGTGGAAGCTGCAAAATGGGAAACACAGATTGTCTTTTGTGTGTTTTTGCACCGGGATATTTCCTTCAAACTACCCCAGAGTTGGGCTTTATCAATTAAGTGGAAGCTTCTACACGGGAAACACAGATTTGTCTTTTGTATGTTGTTGCAACAGCATATTTCATTCAACGTAGCCAAGAGTTGGGTTCTATCAGTTAAGTGGAAGCTGCTATATGGGCGATTCCGTCATTTAGAAGCAAAGATAAAGCAGAAGCTCTCCCATAGTTTATCTACTCCACGTAGAAGTATCATTTGGAAAGCCTTGTCACCACAACTTATTTAACGTGTTTCAGCTGCCGGTAAATACATGCTGAAACTTTGGTTACGTCAAAATTCGAAATCACTATCTTCCGATAATGAAAACTACATGTAACAAACCAGGCCACAGATGTCCCCTTCTGTATACATTGTATAATCCTATATGAAATTTCTGCCTGGGATTTGCTTACAGTTTTAATTTTCCTTCTAAAGCTTTTTAAGGATTGTTCTTGGACTTATCAATGTTTTCCTTCTTTGTAGATATCCATCTTCCATGCTGAATATTCCTCAAAATCGGAATACTTTTACTATACTTCTCATAGTTTATATCTTAACTTTAAATTTCATTTGCAACATATGATGTTATTCTGGAATCTATTATAGTCCGATTTCATCCATCAATGAGCAGATACTGAATGGTGATGTCAGCATTCATTTGCCAGAGAATCACAGATGCGAAGTACATGTTTCATTTATTTTTCCAGTCAGTATCACTTGAGAAATTGCAGGTTCATTTCAGTAACTATATATCTCAGCCATTTCCATTTCATAAAAAAATAATAATAAACATGTAATTTCTTAATTAAATGCAAAATTTGCTTGAAAGGGAACGAAACAATTTAATCTTCATCATCCTTTATAATTTTTCATTTGAACATTACTTACAAGAATAGATATTTAACGTTATCAACGTTATGTTCTCATATTACATTGAAAATAAAATAGGAGCTTTGGAAAATGGAAATGCTAATTAATATTAATTTTATTTCCACAGTACAGAGTGCAACATTTTCTTCTGGAAGAGAGATAGTGACACAACACAAAATGTAAATTACATTGTTATTTTAACCACTGATAAATCTTGAATCTTCCTTATTTTCTCATTATGATTATGGATTGGTAGACGCGCAACTAATGAAACATTTTTAAAGATGTATTAAAAAAAGTTTATGTACATTATATAATCTTGTACTAAACCATTTCGTATCGTGTTTAATTTAATTTTTAAATACTATAAACAGATGGCGGCTATCATTAAAATTACTTTTGTGCTCTTTATTTTCTAGTAAATTTCTAGTCTTTTAAAAACTCCATAATTTATTAGCAATAACCTTTGTAAGCAAATCTTTGTATATTTACAAATATCAATTAAGGATTTAATGTTTTAAAACTTTGACATTTTGTGTGCTTTTTGAATTACAGTTCCTCGTCCAGCACACTTACGCTCCACGTTGTCTGTTCTCGGAAGTCCCATCCAGACCTCGGAAGGTGGCATCGAGCCGGATCTGACCGAGCACCACTCATTCATATCATTAAAAATACTATGGGCATATCAGACAAGATCGAACGCCAGGAGTGCATCAGCGAAGCCGCCCGCACCCTTAACCTCATGGAAGCCCACCAGAAGGACCAACAGCAACAACAGATTCATAACCCAATTAATCACCCTCACAAACTATCAGTAGTTCGACTTGTTGGTGACAAATCGCCTAGGCCAGCATCCAGCCCTGAACAGCTTAAGTCCTGCCAGCAAGAAGCTGTAGCAGAAGACTTGTCCGTCACAGCAGCGAATGATGATTTGGACAGTGGGGATGAAAACATCAGCGTGGCTGTTGAAGCAAGTGCTCAGCTTCAGCAGAGTCGATGATGGAAGGTGATGATTTTCAAGATAGATAGATATAGATATATGGGTATGCTTCAATAAAATGTGATAAATGAAGCTAATGAGAAAAAATTAAGGACTTAAATGTTAATAATCATGTAGTGTAAAATATCTTTGTTTATCGAGGAATTTTATATATTTGATCGAATAAAATTTCATGTCTTATGATTAATTAAATAAGATCAATGATCCAAATGGCATGATTGAATTTTTACATAAATGCATCCATTTTAATTTATCCTTGTCTATTTTTATTGAAACAGTTTTGATACTCAAGAATAAAATCTGAAGAAGAAAAATGTGTTTGGGCTCAATTTCTTCTTCAGTTTTCTTGTTATGCTTCAAATTCCTTCTTTGAAAATAGTACATACAGGATTTTCATTGAAATACTTTCCACCTTCTCTTGAATATTACATGCATACTATTGCAATGAAAAATAATGATAGTTAATGTTATAAAAATAAAGATATTAGTTGTAACAAAGAAATTTTGAGCAATTATTAGATAAAGTTTACTGGAGCATTCTCTTTATACAAAATGAAAATATCCTATCATAAATTCCTGACATATTTTAGCACTAAAAACATAATTTCAATATGTGAGCCGGGCTTTAGACATATATATATATATATATATATATATATATATATATATATATATATATATATATATATATACATATATATATCATTGGCCTGACAGCCCAGGGTGGGCCTTTGCCTTCCTCAGAAGTGCATACCAGAACCCCCTATTTTTGGACAAGATCATCCAGTTTGTCACTTTTAGTGTTTTTAGGTCGTTTTCAAGGCAGTCCGCCATCGGAGTTTCGGTCGTCCTCTTTTTCTGGTGCCAATGGGGCGAGGCAAGAAATTTTTTTTTGTCATCCGGCTCAAATGCCCTGTATTGATCTCTGTATTGAGAATCTCTGTATAATCTTTGTATTGAGATAAATTTAACAATATCTGGTTCTTTATATAGTTTATAGAGTTAAAGAATTAGTTCTTCTTCGCCATGTATTCTCACATTTTATTCCATCAAATATGCTTCTTAAAGTTTTTTTTTCAAAAATGGAAATGGTTTCTTTGTCCTTCTCAGTCAATGTCCACGTTTTAGATGAATAAGTGAGAATAGGCCGAATCAAGCATTTGTATATCAAAATTTTTGTTTTTCGACTGACGAAAGTAGATTTTAGGTATTTTTTAAGCCGAATATATATATATATATATATATATATATATATATATATATATATATATATATATATATATATAGTTTCGGAAAACCAATTTTAAGAACATTTTTTCAAACTGGTATTGATATAATGCCAGAAAAATGAAGTATACAATATAGACAGCAGATACTGTAGAGCAACAACCATCCAAACTCCGTTTATCTGGATCACTTTTAGTATTTCAGAAAAATAAATTAGACTGCCGAAGAGAAATAAAAAGGGAAATTCAATAAGAGGAAGGGTAAGAAGAGAAGGAAAAAAAGAACGATGGCTTGTCACTTGAAAATATCTGAAATCTTCATTTATAAGTTCCTGGATGTTAAGAAGTTGTAGCTGAAGATATAGGATAATGGAAATTATGTCAAATCCTGGATTTAAAATTGCAAATGAAGGTAAACTTATTAAGAATATAACCTTAATGTCCAAGTTGAAGCAGAAACAGTAAAGCATTTGCCGCCTTTCAATATACTTTGTAGGGGATCGAGAATCCACCCTAGTGTGACCTCATGCCAACTCTCGCTGTCAATTTGATGCGGAACTTGGCTGTCCAAAAACTAATGAAGCAAGGGAAACAGCGTACTATGACTGAGATGTTCAACAAGCAATGACTTTCAATTACAGCATTGTACGTACGTACTGTATTAATTTATAGTACTGGCTATGAATTTAACATATAAAAATGTTGCATTCTCATTTAATTGATTAAAAATTCTTTTTCTTAAGACATATATAGTTTTTTCTACCGTTTTCAACACATAAATATTAGTTTGTAGACCCTTTTTTCGGGAAAATCCAATTAATCGAATTTTTAACTATCCGAAAGAGGTTCGGTCGTAATTGATTCGGATAATTGAAATTTGATTGGAATTGAAATTGTTATATTCAAAATCATTTGAAGTAATATAATGAAAAAAGATCCGATAATTTCGCATCAGTGTAACTTAAAAATAAAAATCAAAACTGTCCCTCATTGGTTTACAAATGATTGTAACTTCTACAATCATTATCTTACACTAAAGTGAGACATCATAACCTTAGGCATTAATTGGTGGTCAAACAATCATGACTCAACAATATGTAAACTATTCTCCGAATCAAATTAAGTGGGAAATTTCATTACATATTTATTGGTCCACAAATGATATTCATTATTATTCGAATAGAATTCCAAATGGAAAGTCAGTTGCAAGTACACAATTCTTTGAAACAATCTAACAGGAAATAAACTCAAATAATAGGAATACATTTTAGCGATAATGGAGGATTATATTTACTACACCCCCAGAAAGCATACATAGCAATTATTTTTGATAGGAATACATTTATCAGAGTTGATTGTTTTAATCAATCTGCCTGTTTAAATTTAATCTGCTGGTCGAGCGAATATCAGCAGAATTTCTATCATAAAACACACGACACACACACACACACACACACACACATATATATATATATATATATATATATATATATATATATATATATATATATATATATATATATATATATATATATATATATATATATATATATATATATATATATGATAGATAGATAGATAGATAGATAGATAGATAGATAGATAGATAGATAGATAGATAGATAGATATAGATATATTATAAATTTCCATATCCATAAAACTTTTATAAATTAAATAAACTAGAAGAAAGGATTTCTTAAATTTTTGAATTTAATATTTTAATATTTTATGACTGTCAGAAACAGATGTCTAGATTATTTTTATAATATAAATATTTAAACCGAATTTTTTATTTTATATTTTTACGCGGATATATTTTATATATTAATATATATAATCGGTTACATTTTATATATTAATACGGAGATTGAAAGAAATTTGCATCTGTGTTTGAATTTGTATGTGAAACTTATTTTGTGATTTAAAAATCTATGAAAATTTTGGTGTGCATGAAATTTGCTGTTTTTCTTTTTTGATTGATTTCTATAACCATACAGGACTTATGTATGCAATGGAATAATTCTGACTTGTTTGTGTTAATTTTGAAATATTTATTAAATATATCATTACAAATAATAAGCTTTATACATGTAAAAGATTTAACACAAACGTAATAAAATAAAAATAAATTGAAATTCAAAATGTTCAAGAAAAATATAAATATTAAAATTCTAGTTTTAGCACAGGTGCCATATAATCCCTGATGCCAAATTCAGAGATTATAGATTTTTGGGAGGATTTACTTATGTATCTGGCAACCTCGTTTTCATTGCGTCATACATATGGAGACCTATAAGAATTATGCAGAAAATTCTATTTTGGTAACCCTAGTGTTTATGTCATCGCTTACTTCACGATACGTCATCTTGGCAATATTTCTTCATTGCCAAAATAATTCAGAATTTGGAATCATGGATTATACGACATCTGTGCCATAATTATATATATATATATCTATATATATAAAAATTTCGTGTCACGATGTATGTTCCCGATAAACTCCGAAACTACTGAACGGATTTTGATAAAATTTTGTAACCATTTATAATATGGTCCAACTTAAAAGATAGAATAGTTTTTATCTCTTAATTATTGATCTCAATATTTATTATACGACATTAGTGTTTATTTATTGGTTAGTTATGTAAGTTCCTAATAGATGGCGGTTTAGCATCTAAGTTGCACAGGTATTCGGCAGATGGCGACGTGTTTATTTTTCTAGATTTTACCATCTTCGAGAAATTTAACGTGCGCGCGCAAGCGCGTGATTAATTATAGAATTTACATATATTTTCATAATGTATAATCATACTATAACAATTTTTCGTGAATCATTTTCATAATTATACTTTGTATTGTGTTATTATTGTGCGGTGTTCAGTTTGAATATTTTTAATATTATAAATAGTAAAATAAAATTTTATTTATTACTGTTTTTCTCTACTAATTTTCATACCACCTCGAAAACATGTAAGTATTTCTTGATAGCCTTTAATTTTTATTTTATAATTTGATAATTATAATTTTTTCAGCAGTACATTTTGATCTAATTTATTTATTCAAATGATAAATTCTTTTAATTGTTCTTTATTTCAGTATAATGCCTCGGAAAAATTTTTTAGTTTTAATAATTTAAAATTGAAAAATAATAGTTCGATGTCAATGTTATCTACCTCATTTATAACAATTTATTTTTAGATGTTTTTAATTTATATAATATATTTTATAAGTAAGTCACTGATTACAAACTATAATTTAATATAAGATGAATAAAATGTAAATTCAGAAAGTATTTGTTGATTTGTGCTTAATTTCAAAATTTCGATACTTTACCTATTACTTTTAAATTTTGGTGAAACGTTTTATTTTTAATCTCATATGAATGAACCTATTTTAAATTTTTTAGAAAATATTTATTTGATTGTACCAAGGAGTTAGTAAAAAATTGATTCAATGTATTATATATATATATATGTGTGTGTGTGTGTGTGTGTGTGTGTGTGTGTGTGTGTGTGTGTGTGTGTGTGTGTGTGTGTGTGTGTGTGTGTGTGTGTGTGTGTGTGTGTGTGTGTGTGTGTGTGTGTGTGTGTGTGTGTGTGTGTGTGTTAAAATAATTGTTATCAGTGAAAAGAAAATGATATTATTGTATTAGTTAAAGATAAAATTTTCATTTAAATTATATTTACTTAAAAGAATTTTAACTTTTGCATTACCTTTAAGATGATAAATATTTTATAAGATTGTATTAAAAAAGCAAATTTGTGTTTGACAAGAATAAAATTTCTTATTTCCTTCATTTAGCCTACATATTTTCAGTTGATCAGCTTGGATGGATATCGCTATGCTCATCATAGTAGCAAAATCATGGTCTACCCACCATCAAACAGTAAAGTCGTTTTAAAAAAGGAATGTCTTGACTCAGCTCTCATTCGCTGCATGCAAATGATAGGAACACGCTGTTTGAAGTGTTTATTAAATTCGAATGAGACATCATTGAATAAAATGGGAAAAATAAGAATCGTCTTCTGCATTCCCCATACTTATTTTTCAGAGGGAATAATGTTGAGATTTTCAGGAGTTTTTTGCGAAGTGAGGTTGCCTCGTATTATCTTTTGAAATTTACTTCGAAAGACAATGAAAAGTTTTGTCCAAAGATATTATAACATTTCAGTTTATGTTATTTCTTCTTCTACTACTTTCAGCTTGTATGCTATCTATTCTTCGACTACTTTCAGTTGTTATGCTATCTATTCTTCGACTACTTTCAGCTTTTATGCTATCTATTCTTCGACTACCTTCAGTTATTATGCTATCAATTATCTAATCATTCCTTTAAAATTTACTTCAAAAGACAATGAACAGTTTTATCCAGCGACCTTACAACAACTTTTAATTGTTATGCTATCTATTTCTTATTGAAAAAAAGTTAAATTATTATTGAAAAAAATGTTGAAATTGTATGTGTGTTTGTAACTCTATAAAATATAATTTCTACAAAAACAAGGCTATCCGAATTTACCAATCAAAATATTCCATCATATTTTAGCCAATTGAATTTCTTTTGGTGTTTGAAGTTGTGTTTATTTCAAATTAATATATAATTGAAGATAGTGAAAACAACTTTCATACTTACTTATCGCCAATTCCATTCACTCTTCCAAACATTATTGTTATTAAAGTCAAACGTTATTGGCTGTGAGCATACTTTAGGGGTATGGAAATATATAGTCTTTATGCCTGATGTACATAGTTTTATAAAATGTCAATAACAGTCTAATGTTAACAGTGTCTAATGTTAATATTTGAATGCTTTAATGAGTAAGTTTGCCTAAACATATTTGAAATACTTTTTATTGTTTAATTTAGTTTCAGAATAATATTTTTAAGTTTAAATATTAAATTTAAAAATAAAATTGATTTGTGAAAATATGTGTTTCATATATTTTGAAATTCCTCATTATAGCCAGTTTTTCTGGATTCAGTCTATTAAGAAAAATAATCCGTGCTTATACTGCTGCAAAACCCTGCTAAAAATTTTCCACCTAATTTAATTGAAAATAAGTAGATTTTCCAGACATCATTATAAATTTGTAGTTTAAAGAAAAACTTATATCATTTTCGAGTTAGACGTCTTTAAAACTTACCGACATATTATCTTTAACTTCTTTATCTATCGACATATATTCTTTTATCTTTTAAATATTCAGTTTGTTTGCATTTTTAGTATGTGCATATTATTCACATTTTTGTTAAATATTTACGTATGCGTGTTATTTAATTCAATTCAGGTTTATGGAAGTATGTTTTGAAACCAGTATGCTTAATTTAATATCGTTTCTGAACAATTTAGCTGAAAGAGAGACTTTTCGATATCGATTTCTAAAAATCGATTTTTTTAAGATATCGTAAACTCTACTTTTTCTGTTCAAGATCATTTAAGGAATGACAAAATATTTTTAGAAACCATTGATTATTCTGTCATTCTATTAAGGAAACATTTGCTTTAAATTTCTAATTTAACTAAGCTAGTTATGCAAATGTGTCTTGATATATCCTTACACTAATAAAACAAATACAAAAATGTTAATCGAAATATATCATCTTTTAGATAATCCAAGCAAATCAATTCAGTAAAAGAAATTCTTAAAAATTGAAAAATGAATTATGTGTATTTATTTATTTTTTAATATTAAAATTATTTTCGAAAATGTTATCTATTGCACAGCTATAAAAAATACTATTTTATCATTCGGTAAAAAAGAAGAAAGAAGAAAATTCGGTAGTCTTTAGACCTCCTTTTTTATACCTAATTTAATATCTTTTTTTTATTTTACAATATGCACGTAAAGAAAAAATTATGGAAAAAAACTAGAATAGTTTGAAAAAATTTTATTGAAATATGCTATTGAGAAACATTTATAAAATTTTATTTTATAGAGTAATGCGTTTAAATTAAATCATTATGTTACATTCGTTTGTTCGATATTATATTAGGTTGGTGCGTATGAAATGTCGGATTCTTAAGTGATTGTATAAAACTGCATATCTTTCTTCAAAAGCTGTTTATTCAATCAAAGTATGCTCCATTCCCTTCAATACACTTCTCCCAACGAGATTTTAAAGCGTAGATGCCTGTCTTAAAAACATTTTGGTCTTTAGAATTAATAAACTCTGATATCGAGTTTTTTAGACTGTCTTCATTTTCATAGTGTTTGCCCCTTAAAAACAGCTCTAAATGCTTGAAAAAATGAAAATCGGTCGGCGAGAGATCCGGTGAATAGGGTGGATGCTGCAATGATGAGCATACGTTTAACGGATCCAGCTTATTTCGCTCTGTCAGTGCGTGCGGTACCCACTTGTCCATCTTCTTAACCTTGCCAATCTCAGAAAGGTGTCTCAATATCGTTGTATGGTCAACTTTCATCCTGATAGCAAGTTCCCTCGTGGATGCGGCTGGATCCGCTTCCACTAGAGCCTTCAGGTCATCATTCTTCACAGACGTTTTGGGTCTTCCGCGCGGCTCATTTTGCAGTGAAAAATCGCCAGTCCGAAATTTTTCGAACCAACGCTGCACTTTCCGATCGTTAACCGTATTCTCCCCAAACGCTTGGTTTATGTTGCGCGCAGCTTTTGCAGCACTATTACCAAGTTTGTACTCATATAAGAAAATGACGCGAATGTCGGCAGAATTCATATCGGCAATAAACTCAAAAGAAATAAAAAAGGGAAGACCTTCGAGAAAACCTATTTTGCTGAAATGAGTCTCTGGCAATGGACAATACGAGTATGAATGAGGTTATGCCAAATACAAAAATATAACGAAAACAGGGAGGAAAACGTCCGCATGTAAAGAGAATCCGACATTTCATACGCACCAACCTAATATTTTTATGACCAAAATTGAATTGGCATTTTTCTACAAATTTATTCATGAAAGGTGTAATGTAGCAGGCTTTCACGTGGTGCACCTTGGTTAATATTAAATCTGGTACGGCTTTATCTCCTTCCTTGTATCTCTGAATATTTTTACGAGTTTTTTTTTTTTGTTTGTAAGGTCTGTGTGATAGGTCTGAAGCAAGGCGTATCCAAGGCAACCCCACCTTCCTCTAGCAAGCCATTTAAGTACACTGAGTTTCTTGGTAGCATGGCTGAACAAGTCCTTTACTCGTGACTTCCATGTTAGTTTTCGATCAAATGTCACACCTAGATATTTAAATATATGACACAAGTGGGTTTGGGAGCCCTTATACATCATCTGAAGATTCAATCTTTTGTGCATAAGTGAGAAAATCAGGCAGTATGACTTAATTAAGTTCACCTCAATATCATCACATTACATCCATCACACTAAACTTGCAGAGCATTCAAGGCGGCAGAGTTTAGTTCTGTTTCTCGCTGCGTTTTCTTTTTTTTTAGAAACTGTCCAGAAAACCAAATCATCAGCATCTGAGAAACACTTGACGCCCGAAATTTCAAATATTTTGAAAATTAAATAATTAATATGGTTGTTAAAACTATTTAATAGTTTGAAAGCATAAAAATTCATTTTAAAAATGGGTTTTAAGAGTATTATGTCGCTGCCTACATAAAATTGAGGTGCAATTTGATACCTACATTACTTCGTCATCTTATTCAGAGATTCTTGAATGGTTTTGCCTTGAGTACTAAATTACTAAAAAACATCGTTTCGATGCTAAATAAAACAATGAATAATGGTGACAAGAAAATAACCCAGTGTGCTATTATAAATTTACTCGACCATACAACATGTAGCACACCACACACACACAACTTAATTTGTTTTAAATTTTCCATACCCTAAATAAAATTTAGACTAATCTTCCGCTATGCACTCTGTGTTTTCATCTTTGGTTAATAAATTATTTATACTTTCAATTTACTTTAATAAGTAACACAATTGTGTTTGTGTAAATAAAATACTCCTCCAACTTTAAGATTTCACTCCAAAAACCACTTAAGAGAGTCAACTCAATCAATACTGTGTCAGTTCACAATACTGACACTGGGTAAAAAAGCAATAGAAGGAACGATGGTTTGGAAGTAGAGCTTCCTTTGGGAAATAACTTCGATTATTCCAGTAAACAACCTATTTTGAAATCGAAATCACATTTTAAGAGATTTCCCAAATCGAATTAAGATTTCCGTCCCCTGATGTGGCCCGATGACTTTTTTTCTATTTTTTCAGTTCCTAGATGTATGTCGCACTCATGTTTTCCGTTACAATGTAAATTATGTTGCTGCAGATAACCCCGCTGTGACAAATAATTGACAGCTTTCACAAAGCTAGTTAGTCGATTTTAAAATTTTAGGTTTACTAAAATTCTTTGAGTTGTGAATTATACAAGATTGCTATTCAATAATTTATATTTCTAAATTAAAATAAATATAAAAATGTTATAGTTTTTCATACATCATTCCAACTTCGAGAATCTAAAATTTACCTAATTCAGTTATTTGTGTCTTTAGTTTACGTATTACAGTAAATTATTTAGTTCATTTTGAATTTAAAGTTAAGAATGGAAAAGTATTTGATTTTTTTAATTTTCCATAATTATTACACCCTTCTGTAATTCTGAAAATTACTTATTCAATTGAAGCAAAGTGTTAGAAACAATAACCTATTACTATTTATACATCAAGATTTTTAAGAAAAGCCCTTTATTGGGAATGCTTAAATGGTAACAGTTTTGAAAATCTTTGTCATGAAATCAATAATATTTGTAAGAAATCCCAATGTCTTCATTATATATTAAATTTATTTTCATAAACATACTTTTCCATCATCATTTTATAAAATATAAGTGGTTTTTGAGAATCATCTTTAAGAGAGACTAATTTTTCGATATTTTATTATCTTCATTGAAGAAAATATTTATGCATTAAAAGTGGTCATCACAGCTAATTCCCTTTTTTGAAGTAATTTATTTATAATATTATTGTATATGTTAATTGACATTCAATAAATTGTATATATATAATATATATATATATATATATATGTATGTGTATATATATATATATATATATATATATATATATATATATATATATATATATATATATATATATATATATATGGGGTGGGTGGGGGTGTGTGTATTTATGTATGTAAGGAAAATAAAAAATAAAAAAAGAATAAATTTAAAAAAAGAACACTTTTATCTTATTTTCATACTTTAGGTTTAATTTATACTAAATGAATCCTTGAAAAATGATGATGATGATGATAAATTATAATAAGAAAATGCTATGCTATGTATTTAACATTAGAATTTGGTTTGTTATTAATTTTAAAAGAATGTATCTAATTCCATCTGCTATTACCAATTTCAATGCAAATTGAAATTATAATTATTGTATTTACCTTGAGAATAATAGCTAAATATTCTCTAAATCTGTAAAATTAATATAAATTTCGCTTCACCAAATCCAGAAAATTTCTTCCTAACAAAATTTAAAGTATACAAAAAATTTCAAAATAAGAATATTATAAATAAAAAACAAGGCGAAATTTTTTCTAAATGGATATTTTATGTATATAAATCGTACTTTTATATAAATATTTATTTTATGTAAATTTTTCCTGACGTTACCTCATTAAATAAACGAGAAACTTTTCTGTAACTTTAAATCAGTTTTCTGTTGGTGAATATAAAATATTGAAATTTGTACTTCCCCCTCCCGTTTTTTGAAATTTAAGTAAATGTTATTTATTTTATTATTTGGTTGATTACATATATCAACTTAAATTTCATCGGTAAATCTGATATGAAATATTTATATTTAAAAGAAATGATGTGTAAAAATATTAATCAAAATTCCTAATGTATATTCCTATTAAAAGTATCAGGAGATGTTTTCGTGCGTTTATCCAGAGCACCAGGAATGCAAAATTACGACTTTGTTTTAAACTCCTCCGTTAGATGACACCACCATAGGATTCAATACCTCAATTTTGACATTGATCTGAAGGGGAAGGAAGTTTTCTCTAGACCATTATACATATAACGTAACTCCTCAATGACCGACCACAGAACTTTTGATTCTACTGAATTAATGAGCATGTATATCGCATGCATTTAGTTGGTCTTGGGTGGCATTTAGAGTCGAACCACGTCCTTCTGTGTGGAAGTCCGATGCCTAACCACAAGGCTACCACAGCCCTAATATCTTGCAATGGGAAACGCATTTCGGTTCGCATATTCTTGGTGGATCTTTGACGTCATTGGGTATCTAACCCCTCCCTTCTGGATGGAAGGCCTATAGGGATAGGCCACAAGGCTACCACAGCCCTAATATAAGAATCCATTATACAAGCGCTTGCAGGAAAAAATTGCCCAGCTAAAATAAGAAGCATCCTGTTCAGCAACCTAGAAGACAGACTAGTAGCCATTAATACTAACCAGGGACTTGTTAAGCACAAACAACAAATTGGTTGTCCACAAGACTCATGCAGTGGTCCGATAATGTGGAACTTACAAGCTGACGAACCACTGTAACTGGACTGGTCAGCAGTAGCGAAAACAATAGACCCAAAGTCCAGAGTTACCCTGCAAGCGTTTGCTGATGATTTTACATTTCTAGTTGCAGCAAGTAGCGAAAGAAAGTTGGGGGCAGTTGCAACTGAAGCCTTCAAACTCTTCAGGCAATGGACTGAGAAACACCAACAGAGAATATCCGTAGAAAAGTCAAACTACCTATTACTCACGAAGTTACAGTGCGGCCCACAAATACATTGGGATAGCCAAAAAATTAGAAGATCCAAAACCATGAAACTACTAGGAGTCACAATTGACGAGAAACTCAATTGGTCCCAGCATATCAAAATCCAGGGAGCCAAAGCTTCCAGAATACATCGACAGCTACTTAGATTGGCGGGAACTAATTGGGGATTCTCACAAAAGCAGAGATCAATACTATACAAAACTATTGCGGGAAGGATTCTTGCCCATGGGGCCCTAATCTGGGGAAGGACTCTTCGAGTAAAGAATCAACTCCTCCTGGATAGTATTCAGAGAAAATTTCTCCTGAACATCACGGGCATCTATAAAACCACAGCCACTAAAGCACTACAAGTGATAACCGGCATCTTACCATTGCACTTGCGAATTGAGAAAGAAGCCCAGCTGAAACACATTTTCAAAATCACTGCCACCAGCAAAGTCGAGGACAGAGTAGCAAAACTCACAATACATCCGGGTACATTCAATATAGAAAATAAAATTTGCCTAGAAAAGGAGGCCCAACCATCTAATCTCGCAGATATCTGCCACAGTTATACGGATGGATCCAAACTGGAGGATAGGGTTGGAGCCGCTTTCGTTGCCATCCAAAATAACAGCGTCCTCCACTCGGAAAAAATACGCATAAGAGATAACAACACTGTTTTCCAGGCAGAACTTTATGCCATCCAACAGGCAATCAAGTGGGCAAACCGGCAAAATTACATCTGCAACATTTGGTCGGATAGTCTTTCTAGAATTATGGCGGTTGGAAACCCAACAACTACTAGCCCTATAGCCAGAGCTATTCAGAAAGATCTGAACTTGACAAAGACAATCAAGCTTCGCTGGATAAAGGCCCACGTGGGATTTGAAGGCAATGAGCTGGCAGATAGCTTGGCCAAAGAGGCAACAACCCAAGAAAGCCCATGCATCGTTCTCCCAACGCCATGCTCCTACTATAGGAGACTTCTAGCAGAAGAAGCTTATAAAAAATGGCAGGCAAGTTGGGACCGGGCAGAAACAGGAAGGCTGGTATATGATGTCATACCGAAGGTCAGAAATAGAGCACAATGCTGACCAAGACAAATAACCCTGTTTATTACAGGGCACGGCCCCTTCCCGACTTACCTGCACAGAATAAGTGTCCTCCCAAGTGATTACTGTGCCTGTGGGGACATAGGGAACCCGATTCATTACATAACTGACTGCCCAATCACGAGCTCCTGGTATTTCACCAAGCCCAGTGCCCATATAAAAAGGGAATGGACCAGAAGCATAATAAACAATACCCATTCAAGAACCAAAGTGATTGCCTTAATGAACTTTTTAATGGATCATAGAGATCTGTTTATTCCAGAGGACCAAGGAGAGGAGAATGACCAGCAAGGAGAATTTGACCTCCTGGACAATGATGAAGAAGTACAGAGTACTTAAGCCTTGTAGCTCTGTGCAATGTAACAACCTTTATTTGTCTAATTTTACTAACACTTTATTATTGTCCAGTTTGTACATAAGTTCACTTTTTTTTCTTTTTCTACTGTAGTTATTGTAGCTAATGACCAATCCATCTGCATTATTCTTGTTGAATTGTAAACTATAATTTTAATCTGTATATAGCTTTTGTTGTAAGTAAATGTAGGTAATGTGTAATGTTAAGTATAACCTAGCCTTTCTCGAGAGAGAACCATATTATTTATATTTATATTAAACTAACCTAGGGAATAACAACGAGAACTAACAACCTTGCTGAACCAAGTCTATTTAACAACCTATTTCTTTTTCTAACTTTACTAACTTCTTATTATTATTTTGCATGTTTGCTTAAGCTAAATTGAATACCCTGATGTTAAATTGTATATCTTGTAATTTTCATTGTGCCAATGTTTTATTGCAATGTATTTTGTTTTGATGTTCCATAAATTTGTCAATTGGGGACAGTCAGAGGCAGCAGAGGGGTGCCCTACAGATGTATCTGGAACTGTTGAAAGAACGGTGCCCCCGGTGGTGCCACTTTCTTTTATTCTTCCTAGCAACTCCCATCTAAACTGGTAGAACCCTTCTTGGGTTAGGTACAGGGGAGTTGGATGGTGTATACAGCCCTAATATCTGGCAATGGGAAACACATTTCTGTTCACATATTCTTGGTGGATCTTTAACGTCATTGGGTATCTAACCCCTCCCTTCTGGATAGAAGGCCGATCCCTAACCACAAGGCTACCACAGCCCTAATATCTAGCAATGGGAAACGCATATTCTTGTTGGATCTTTGGCGTCATTGGGTATCTAGCCCCGCCCTTCGGAATGGAAGGCCTTAACCACTTGGTTACCACGGCCCAGTACAGTCCTAAATGCCTTTGTATGATATCTTTCTATTTTGCAAAATCAAAGAAATCATACACTTTGTCATTGAATAGTAATGAATAAGATAACTTAAGTTTCCAATTTCCTTGCTCAACATTCCACTCATACCACGTGTAGCTATTTCATGGGGGCTTGGACCCTATTGATATCTGAGGATGGATCTGGTAGTCACAATAATTTAACTAAGCCTGGTAAGTTATAGTTATATTACTATCAAAAGGTGTATTAGCTTGATCAAATTTCTGAAATGGTTGTATTGAAAGCTAACTAAATAGTAAAAGATGATTCTTTCTTAAATTACAATTACAGTTCTTAGTTACAATTACAGAATCTTGAGGAACGATGATGAAGATAATGCAATTCATAAGACGTCAGAACTCTAAAGAATCATTATATTAACCTTTAGAAATAAAATAACTATGAAGACTTAAATAAATATTTAAATTTACTATCACAGGAAATAAATATTTTTGATTGTAAGAGTGTAGGTTTGAATAAGATTAAAATACACACTTTTTCAATCATCATTAAAACAACCAAACTTATGCATAATTTACATTTTTTAAAGAAGCGCAAGGAATTTAATGTCTTCCAATAAAAAGCGTTAAAAACTTGATAATCGGATGATCAATAATAATTTTAAGTGCATTTTTTTTTTGAAAATCTCATTGATATATAGGGAAATGACATTTCTTTTACATTATCTATAACAATTACTTCAAAGTAAAAACATATGAAAAATACCAACCAAATACATCTTTCTTCAATTTCATCAATTGCCAGTCATCAAATACCTATATAGTTTTACATCTTCGACCTCAAACAGTTTTTACTTAAGAATAAAATGTGAAACAATAAATTTACTATCAATTAAAAATTTTGTTAGATACTTAATAAATTTAAAGTACCAAGAAAAAGAGTTTTGATATTCTGACTACTTAAGGAAGAAAAAAATGAATCTGCATAAATTTGATGAAAAAAATTCTTGTTAGTTGTCACTTTCAATATAGTAATAAATTAATCATTTTTATTAAAATTTCATGTATGTCATTTTTTCTCTATGTAAATGTAAAAATATGTTGATGAGAAGTAAGATAATATTATGAAGTGATGAAAAGCAAAAAAAAAGAAAAAAGAAACCTTTTTAGCAAAAGTAGAATATAAAAATATTTAAAATATATTTTTTCTAAAATGCTTCTTTACATATATATATATATATATATATATATATATATATATATATATATATATATATATATATATATATATATATATATATATATATATATATATATATATATATATATATATATATATGTATATATATATATATATATATATATATATATATATATATATATATATATATCAATGCTGAAAAGGTAATTAATTTCCTTTATATGTAGGGAAAATAATTTTGAAAAATTTACAATTATTAATTCACTCTAAAAAAAGTATTAAAACATACTGCAGAATTGATTAACACACATAAGTATAGTCATTCTTTAATTTAACGGTCCTATCCGTTGCCACAGAAATTTAAATTAATTTACTTTTTTCAATAATTTTTGTAATGTAGTCATAAGTATTATTGCCAAGTTATAAGTATAATAGTCCTTGTATTTGATTCATTTAGTAAATGCATATTAATAAAGTGCTACAAACTTTAAAATTAAAAATGAAGAATAATTTTTAGCAAAATGATAATTAGCTTCATTGCCCTAATTCTTATAATCATTATACAATTTGATATTAAATTATATACTAACAAGTTTCTTTTAGGAATGTTACAGATCAACTGAGTTAATTAAAATTATTATTTATAATTAAATGACAGCATTATGCTATATTAAAATAGCTTCTATTTTAAGAATAGTGCAATATTTTATAAGGGTTATAGTTCATATATTTGACGCAGCAAAATAAACTGCTTATACTTTTATTTATCCTGATATAAAAACTATATTTTTTAACTTAAAAAGTTCTTAATATATTGTTTTCATTAAATTATATGATAAAACATTTATTATTTTCTAACCCATAAGTTTGCATATTATATTTCCATAAAAGCACTATTTGTAAAAATAAGTTTATTAATAAGCTTCCCTTGAATAAAAAATCCTGCTTCATTAAAAAAAAGAAAAGATTTATTTTTAATATTTGATTAGATATGTAGTATTTAGCTAGTGCACTCAATAATGAGCCCAGAAGTATTTTTGAAACCAAATTTATCAAAATCAATGCTAACTACAATATTTTTTAAACTTTCAGAATTATTATTTTTTGTGGCAAATTTTTTTATATACATTTTAAAACTTTAAAATGCTCAAGATATGAGCAGTTCAAAATATAACTTAAATCTATCACTCGATAAGCAAATATAGCTAATGCGAAGCAAAGTATGTTAATGCATTATTCAATGACTTCGGGGAATATCTTTCATTTTCAAAGGGAAAGTATACTATCTACAACGTAGCTGAAGTGAGTGCGTTTCAAAAATCATTTACATCTTTGTTTCTCAGGAAGACTTCATGACAATGAATTGTATTCACAGTTTTCTAAGGAAGGAAATCTGAAAACTCCAAAGAACACACTCAAACAAACATTGTTGCTGTTGTTACTTATAACACTTGGACAAACCAAGCTTGCTAGTCGAAGGCCATGCGAAATTAAGTCACTAGGACGAGTCTTTCGCTTAACTAGAGAACCACAAAGGTAAAAGAATGTCTTTTGTTCTCAGATTCCTACGATAGATGACACCACCAGAAGATCCACTCCCTCAATTTTGACTTTGGTCTGGAGGTGGGGGCAAATTTTCTCCCCAGACCATTACACCCATGGTAAATGCTCTACGACCGACCACAGGACTTTTGATTCCACAGATTTAAGGGATGCATACATTGCATGCACTCCATTGGTCTACGGTGGCATTGGGAACAGAACCCATCCCTTCTGGATGGAAAGATGATTCCCTAACCACTACGGCCCTAATCAGTTCTCAAGCCTAGGTACAGGGACGTACGCTGGTGCAACAACAACAACAACGGCCCTAATCAAACGTAAACATAGAAAGTAAAAGCTAAACATTTATTAATTGTTCGGCAATATGTGAAATCATACGTGAAGGCTTCTATTCCGTTGGATCTATCTTATTACTAATCAACGGTAAGCTAGTGGGATCTCAAGATGATTTTTTATTTAAGATTCACCTTAATTAGTTCTTGAACATTAAATCTGGTCAATATTTCTATTAATAGCGAGGCACATGAATCTAGTTTTAGGTAAAGAATATATTTAGAGTTCATTCAAGGTCTCAGTTGAACAACTGGAGATAATTGTAGAGTTTTGCTTTTTGTATGTACATCAGCCAAAATGTGTGCTTGGGTATATTCGTGCTTCCATCTTATAGAGTACTTCTCGCTCTGGATTAAACATCCATCTCGAACAAATAGAAGAATTAAGCTCAAAAGCCTCACATTTGCTTCAATCTATTAGGAAACTTACATTTTCGTGGTTTCAAATTTTCACAGTTAAGGATTTATTACGATACTCTTCCATACTTAAAAGATAAAGCCCCATATTATTATTTTTAAAAATTATAGTAAGTCCATTTTAAATACTCGTTTCTTTCAGGTTTTTAACACTAATTAGTAATTAGTAGTCTTAAAGTTAATTAGCAGCAGCATTTGTTTTTTAGCTGGGATAGAATTCATTATTAAATTACTCTCCACTGAATATGACCAATTAAAATAAAAAAAGTTGTCGGTAAATGGACGAATTCCAGCAGATAAGTTTTTTCTCTTCTAATTAGTACGAAACATCAGACGTAAATTTCACTAGAAAAAATTATTAAATTATCAATTACTTTTTCTCGCAAATTGTGCAAAATACAATTATTGGAATGAAGTAGTTTTTCACGTTTATATCACACCATACATTGATTTTGTTCACCTCCTTGGAGGCAATGGCAACCACTTTTTCCATTTTGGACTGCTCTGCCATTTTAAAATCTTTGGCTCACCTCGGGGAATTCCCCTTCTTCAATAGAAAAGAGTTTATTCTCCGAAAACATCGAGGAGATAGCCAGCTATGTTCTGCACACTCATGGTCACTTTTAGTTCTCCCCATAAACACGACACCAACCAACTAATCATTGATTTTAATCTGTTTTTTTATTATTTTATTGTGTATCAAAGATTCAATTGCGATACGTTTTTCCAATTATGAATACAGCAAAATACATTTTTAAAATCCACCCCTTGAATTGTTTTGCAGAAGAACTTTCTAGAAGTATATAACAGAGTTCTTCCATTTCACGAGAAGAAAGCCAAATAATCAACAAGTACCCAGTCTCACAGATTTGCATGTCAAAAGAAGAAATACGAAATTTATTCGTTGCTCAACAGTATCTGTAACCGTGTTCAGCTGATCCTTAAATTTTCACTCTAAAAAATGCTGTTCTATTACTAGGCTCAGTGATCTACAAACTTATAAACTTTATATGTAAATCAAAATCATCTAAATTATTATGAACATAATTTAATTGTAATTCTCCCTCTTTTATTCAAAGAATATATATTGTCTCTTCTTGTCACATCCATAAATGGTATTTTTGATAATGAGCTTCTGAATGTTACTTCATCGTTTCTTATACTTTGTTCACGATTTTCTAAATGCTCACACCCAGAAAAATTAAATGTATCAATGTGATTCAGTTGTTGAGATTGTAAATTTCTGAATACAGTCCAACAAAAATAGATCGTTGGTGAGTTTATGCATATTCGCATTGTAGACAATCAAATATGCCATAGGTTATTGATGAACTTCTGAATAGTTTCACTATTTACTATTAAACATTCCAGAATTTTTTGTTCTTTGCGCGTGAACTTCTGAATACTCACACTGTATTCAGAAGTTCAACGATTTATTGATGAGTCTCTGAATACTCTCACTGAATTCAAAAGTTTAACCTTTTGCTGATGAGTCTCTGCATACTCACACTGTATTCAAAAGCTTAACTATTTGCTGATGAGTCAATGAATACTCACACTGTATCCAGAAGCTCAACCATTTGCTGATGAGTCTCTAAATACTCACACTGTGGACATTCAAACATGCCATCATTTGTTAATGATTTTCTGAAAAATATTACTATGAAGGTCAAATATAGCGATTTTTTGTGTTTGATGATAAGCTTTTGAATTTTCTCTTGCACTCTAAACATAGTAAAATACAATATTCTTTGTCCATTAATTTCTGAATATAAAACAAACACTTAATTTTTTATCATTTAAAGAATCACTCTGTAAGCAATTTAACAAGTGATTGTTTGCTGAGGTGTAGTTTTTTTAACTAGGCTCACGCGATATCTTTGAGCTCTTCAAAACATAATGGCCTGAGTTCAATCCCAGCCACTGTTAATCCACTGGAGGTGGAAGTTGGACTTTTAATATCTGCATACACTTCTACTAGGGTGGTTCTATGGAAGTTTTCCGAGAATTTACTCTTACGAAATATGAATACAGCCCACTATAAGTATAGCCACAATGGAAGTCACATACAGCCTCACTGCGTTTCTGGAGCTCCGTGGATTGGAGTTTAATTAGTTACCTCTTTAGTGATCCCTCTGACGTGGCATGGATGTAAGAAGAAGAATGCAAGTTCAGGTGGGTGGGTTTGGTTTGTTTGTCGCTCAACGTTCATTTTTTGAACAAGAGGGCTAATTATACCGGGACCTACAGCTTAAAGTGGATTCCGAATCACTACAAACATCCATGCCCAAGCTGGGATTCGAATCCACAAACTGTTGAACCGAAGGCAAGTGCGCTAACCAATCGGCTGCCAGCTCAGCCAAGTTCAGGTGGGGCAACATCACCTGACTTCGAGCTTGCTAATTGGCGACCTATTCCAAACTCGTTAACCTTAAATTACAGTTCGTGACTCGCCTGCACCGTTATGTATGCATGTATCTCAATTATGGATGTTTACAGTGGTCTTCATACCACTGTAAACCTTGACTAATTACTTTCGTCTGAATAAGATGAATGTATATAAGTGAACTACTTCAAGCAGCACCTTTAGAACAAAAATAACCGTATAGCAAAAAACGAAACTAAACCATCCATAATATTGTTTTTTCCATTACGGTCATAAGGTGAAAGAAAAATGTTTAACCAACTTGAATTAAATTTCTGTTGCCCTTCATATCTTTATATTGCTTTTTTTAAATCGTTTTGTTTGTCACTGGCTAATCTTTTTTTAGCCAGGAGGGCAAATTAGACCAAGATCTATATTTAAAATAAATTCCGAAACCCTAAATGCAATCAAGCCATGAATCAAACCCATGACCAGTTGGACCGAAGGCTAAAGTGCAAACACTCGACAACTAGTTTGACTTATAATCAAGGGGTCTAATAAGGAGTTTCTCTCATCTTAAAACAAACTGTGGCTAATAATAAAAAATACAACTTCAATTAATATAGAAAAATAAATATGATAGGTAAATCTATAACGTTTATTTATATTTTTAATTATCTATAAGTAAAAAAATCTATTTCATTATCAATCACACATAGATATTTTGTTTATTTTACTGATTAACAGTAAATTGAAATCAAGTAAATACAAAAGAATGCACCTTAAATTATTCAGTTTTTTTAGGGGGAGGACATAATGAAGTAATTCAAATTTATTCAGTATTATAATTGTTATTTCGAATATTCAAAAAATAACAACTTTATTAAATTTCCTCTCTGTAAAAAAAAGCTTTGCTAAGAATATTGAACAATATATGACACACATATATCTATATATATATAATTCAAGTAGGAGATAATATTAATATGAAGATAATAATTCATGTAGAAGGTTAACTCCAAATATTAAGACTAACATGAAAAAAGTAAGATAGAGGTCGTATCATTACACGGAAACATGCCATCAGCACCATCCATCTTATTGATATTCTGTCATTAATTAGATTTTTTCTGCAGCGCCATCTAGTGGAATGCTGCCCAAGAAAGAAGTTGTTAATTGGAATGTCTCGCCCAAATTTCCCTGCGCATGAAAATATCACTAATCATAGTATATTTTAACTATATATCCGAAACAAATTAATCCACCGTACCGCAAGAATAAAAAAGATATTTAAGACAAAGATATACATTGACATATAAAGCGATCAATTTACAAAATTGCCATTTCAATATTTCAAATGAAGCGAACAAAAAATGTTGAATTTTTTCAAACTTGTGATACACCATGAATTTGCTTAGTTAATATTACATACTGCGGAAATGTTAAAGTCGCGAAAACATCAAAAATTTAAAAATAAGTTTGATTTATTTATTTACTTTTAAACTTATAGGAAATGTATTTCAATAAGACCCCCATTTAGATAGCGCTTTATGGTTTAAGGGATTGAATTATGAAGCGAACACTTAATTGAACACCCTGTTCTCTAGCATTTCGTTCCATATCAGAAGGGAAACATCAAGCCCCAAATATAAAATTCTAAAAGGATTTCTGAATATAATAAACGTTAAAATCATTCATTAAACACGAATCGAATGACTTATTCCAGATGCAAAAAACAGAATTAAAAAAAGCCTAAAAATAGCATAATAAAACTTATAACAATAAAAGACTATATTATCTCGATGAAACAATTTTCATATATATAGATAATGGACTCAGTTCATATATTTCATGGGAATAAGCGTGAAAAAAATTCTCAAAAGTCATCTAAGAACAGAAGCTTGTATCAAATAAACACTAACAGCATTCTGTTGTTGTTGCTTATGACACTTGGACAAGCCAAGCTCGCTATGCTTTTGGCAATGCGAATTAAGTCAATAGGGAGCGTCTTTCGTTTGGATCAGAGTACCACGAAGGTGAAAGTACGTCTTGGCTCTTTTTAAGGTGCCTCGTCATTTTGAACCACTGTCAGGTGACGAGGCCACACCTGAGCTGGCCCCCTCCTCTGCACATCCACGTCACACCAGTGGAAGGACTTTGGACGTCACATATTAACGTGGACACGTCCCCAACCCACGGAGCTCCAGCAAGCCAGTGAAGGAGAGCACACCGTGGTCACCCTCCCAACCACTGCCCACGGCAAATGATGCTTCACTTTGCTGAGCTTACGGGAAGCGGCGTGAAGCTACTGAGCCACTGGAGCTCATTCTAACAGTCTGGATTGAATATAGATTTTCTTTAAAGATCACATTCTTATCACTGGATAATGATAATGTATAGCCATAGTAGCAATAGATAATGCATGCAATAGCAGTATTTGACGTCACCGCGTAATGATCTAATACTGTTAATAAGTAATTTAATATTCAATTGTCTTCCTGAAAAACATTTAATAGATAATATTCACTTGACCCAAGCGATGGAAAATCTTCAAGCTCTTACACTGACTGACGTATTCGCTGAATGCAGAAGATGGTTGTTTGGTTGGTTGGGTTTTCTGGCGCAAGGTCCAAAGAGGACAAGCTGCGCCAAGTCTAAAATTATTATTGATTTACTTTACTTTATTTACTTTTTTTTTTAAAAAAAACCCAAACAACATTAAAATTTTAAAAAACAAAAATCAGTGTAAATATAATTTTAAAATCTTTTTATAAAATATAAAAAGCAAATAATAATTAAATATATATATATTTTTTAAAATTCATAATATATATATTTAAATAAAATTTAAGAAACCTATAGTTCTCAAAAATGCAAATAGGTTTCTATGGGGTGGATCTCCCAATATATCCAATAAAGTTAAAATATCAGTTTTAAAATAGTGTAAACGTAAATGGTTAAAATCTTGACATGAGATTAAAATATGATATACTGTGTAGGGTTCATCACACGTTTCACACCATGGACCCAACTCACTTAGAAATATATGCCTGTGTGTGAAACGTGTGTGTCCGATACGAAGGCGAGTCAAACAGACATCAGCACTTCGTAACGGTAAAACTGATAATGAGGTGAGGGATGAGAAAATGCTATGGAGTTTGTTTCCGACCTGCAAGTTCCACGATTCCTGCCAAAGACCACATATAAATCTTTTTATACCCTTTCTCACATCTGAGAGCGGGACCGATGGTAAAATTGGATCTTCAGCAGCCTTTGCAGCTGCATCCGCTCTCTCGTTTCCATCAAGACCCATGTGGCTTGGTATCCAACAAAATACAATTTCTTTTCCCTTGCCAGCAAGGGAATCTAATACTTTAAAAATTCTGGACACAACTGGATGACATGTAACGCTATTGTTTTTCAAAGCCTCTAAAATACTCATGCTGTCAGTATAGATACAGTATTGAAGATAATCATCTGTATTCACATGCTGAAGCGCATAATAAATAGCTGTGGCTTCAGCAGTAAAGATGGAGCAGGACGAATGTAGGCTGTAGCTAAAAGTCATGTTATTGATAAAAATTCCACAGCCGACATGTCCTGAGGTCTTAGATCCATCCGTGAATACAGGTTTGTAAGATTGGTTCTGACAGCGATGAGAAAAATATAGCTGTTGAAAAACAATAGGTGTTGTGTCCGATTTTCTAAATTGAGCAAAAGTATTTATAAATGTATTTGTTGGTTCATACCAAGGTGGATAGAGATATTGGTCTATAGACTCTATCTGAACATCACATAGGTCTGTGAGCCTTAGATGTGATTTAGCTCGTGTGAGAAAAGGTGGGATGCTCATTGGTCGAGCATCAAAAAGCCTTTTAAGAGAGGCATTAGGAATCATGGAACGTAGTGGGTGATGCGGGGTCGAAATAATTTTTGCGTAATAATTGAGAGTTTGCTGCATTCGTCTCAGGTCCAACGGTAGTTGATGGCATACAACGTATAGACTCTGGACGGGTGATGTGCGGAATGCCCCAGAACATATCCTCAAAGCAGAGTGATGAACTGTGTCCAGTCTTCGTAAAACAGAAGATCTAGCTGATCCGTAAACAACACATCCGTAGTCAATGCGGGATAGAATCAATGACTGATAAATTCGAAGTAGTGATGTGCGATCTGCACCCCAAGATGTATTTGACAACACCTTGAGGATATTAAGCGATCGCTCACACTTCTTCCGCAAATGTAAAATATGCGGAAGAAAGGTCAATTTTCTGTCAAAGATAATACCCAAGAATTTTATTTCATTGACTACTTGTATTGGAGTGTTGTTGATGTAAATTATTGGATCATTATGCAAGCTAGTCTTTCTACAGAAGTGGACACATTTACTCTTGCTTGGTGATAATGTATGGCCATTCTCAGCACACCATGCAGCAAGTTTGTTAACTGCTGTTTGCAGTTGTCTCTCAATTAATCGCATATTAGACCCCTCGCATGATATTTGCAGGTCGTCTACAAACAAAGTACCATGTACGGATGATGGAAGCTGATGAAGAATGTTAGTGATGAAGAGACTAAAAAGTGTGACGCTTAAAATAGAGCCCTGAGGAACACCCTCAGATTGTGTAAAAGTATTGGAAGTATAGTTTCCAATACGTACTTTAAAACCACGGGAGCATAAAAAATTTTGTAGGAATATCGGCAGATTACCCCGAAAGCCAAAATCATATAATGTACGGAGTATTCCATATCGCCATGTACGGTCGTATGCCTTCTCGATGTCAAAGAAAATGGAGACCAGATGGTTCCTCCGCACAAAAGCATTGCGGATTTGGGTCTCCAAATATGTAATATTATCAAGAGTGGATCTCCCTTTACGGAAGCCACTCTGATTAATATGTATACATTTATTTTTTTCTAAGACATATACGAGACGGGCGTTGACCATACGTTCGAGAGTCTTACACAAGCAACTCGTCAGAGCTATTGGTCGATAACTTGAAGGAACAGAAGGATCCTTACCAGCCTTTAGGACAGGAATCACTATTGCTTCTTGCCATAGAGATGGAAATTCATTTTCCGTCCAGATCCTATTGAACAGGTAAAGTAAGTTCAACAGGGAGTCTGGACTCAAATGTTGAAGCATGAGATAACTGATTTCATCAGGTCCTGGACTGGTATTTTTGGCCTGCTGTAAAGCTTTCTTCAATTCAAACATTCCAAATTCACAGTTGTACGGTAAAACTTGTCGATGGTTGAAGCGAATTGGTACTCGCTCAGCACGACTCTTAGTCCTCAAGAACGAAGGACTATAAGAGTTCGAGCTTGAGACGTTGGCAAATGCTTCACCAAGGACGTTAGCAATATCCGTAGGAGAAGAGTATATAGCAGCTCCGGATTTTAAAATAGGAATAGAAAATTCTCTATAAATTCCATTGGCTGCTTTCACCCTTCTCCACAACTGCTTACTGGAAGTTGAAGATGTAATTGAAGATACATAGCAGGACCAGGATTCCTTCTGACTTCGACGACGGGCTCTGCGAGCTAATGCTTTTGCTCTTTTAAAGGCGATAAGATTCTCCGTTGTGGGGTACCTCCTAAATATTCCCCATAACTTCCTCTGTTTTTTATATGTTTCTTGGCATTGTTTGTTCCACCAAGGTTTGCAACGCCTGTGTGGTATAGAGGAACTCTTAGGTATTGATGCATCAGCTGCATTCTTAATTGTTTCAGTGACTTTACTGACGGCAATATCAATATCTTCGATCGAAACCATTTTATCATCAACAACTGCCAATTGTGTAAATAACGTCCAATCTGCCCGACTGTACACGTAAGTAGGTAAGCGTTGTCTTACACTACTACCTCCAGTCTGGGAGATGACGAGAGGAAAATGATCGCTGTTATGCAGATCATTTCCTACTATTAGATTTAACAATGGCAGAAGAGATGGAGAACAGATGGCTAGATCGAGAGAATGAAACGTTCTTGTGGGTACATGGAAATATGTCTTCTCGTCGGTATTCAGCAGACAGAGACTATTATCTGAAATAAACCGCTCTATCTGCCGACCGCGAGAATTAGTATCATCATTTCCCCACAAAGAACTATGGCCGTTAAAGTCACCTAACAACAGAAATGGTGTTGGCAGCTGATCTGTTAAAGCATCGAGTTCCTCTTGGCGGATGACATCATGTGGTGGTAAATATAAACTACAGACTGTCAATAAGACATGCATGTGTGAATTCTTACAGCAACAGCCTGTAGAGTAGTATTCAATGGATGGGCAGTGCTGGGAAAAGTATTAGATGTTAAAATACAAACACCTCCAGACACTGCACCATCGTCACCACAGTCTTTTCTAAAGCTTTTATACCCACGCATGGAAAAGTTATTGCATGACTTCAGGAATGTTTCCTGAAGTGCAACGCATGCGGGGTTGTAGGCTGAAATTATGGACTTGATGTCATCATGATGAGAACGCAAACCATGGCAGTTCCAAGAAACAAAGGAAGTTATTGTTCAATTTGAAAAGCTCCTTTCCCGGAGCTGGAAGGCATGTCATCCGACATCTCCTCGAGCGATAAATCTTCGTCCGAGGGATGTAAGGAAACAGCGTCAGCCTCCAGGTTTAAGGCTTTACGGGTGGATATAGAGGGCCTAATTTTGCTCTCTTTTGCAGATTTTAATTTTAAGGCCTTCATGGCTTTAGACTTAGCCATCGGAGCTTTTCTACGTTGAATATTTGTGGAGGTTGATTTTGGGCTTTTTTCAGATGTAAGGGGTAATTTGACTATTGGAAGTGAAAGAGCATCCGTTTGCGTACTAGCCGTTCTGGTGACCTTGGCGGCGACAGATGCATAGCTAACTCCTGCTTGAGGTGTACGTGCTGTAACAGCACGTCTCGCCTCAGGATATGAGCAGTTATTCTTAACTTTAGTGGTTGTGATCTCCTTTTCCAGTATCCAGATAGGACAACTCCTAGCGTAGGAGGGGTGGTCACCCTTACAGTTGACACACCTCTCCTTTGCAGTACAAGACGAGCTGTCGTGGCCAACTTCTGCGCAGCGAGCGCAAGTAAGTTTGCCTCTGCAAGTCGCTTTGGAGTGACCAAATCTCTGGCACTGGAAACAACGCAAAGGATTTGGTATAAACGGCCTGACGGATAGATGCATATACGCAGCTTTAATATGCTGCGGTAGGTCTGGCGTCGCAAATGTCAGTACGAGATGTTTAGTATTAATAAACTGCCCATCTCGTCTGACAGTGATGCGTTTAACAGCACAGACCTTTTGATCTATAAGATTTTCTAAGATCTCGTCCGTAGGCGTATTTAGCAAATCCTTGGCGGATACCACACCACGTGAAAAGTTAAGATTCAAGTGAGGAGAGACAGACACCTCAAGGTTAGCTAGCTTATTCATGTTGCCAATCAGAGTTGCTTGTGCATCTGAAGCAACTTCTATCATCAAATCACCAGAACGAAGCTTCCGGATGCTCTTCACTTCGCCGATATTGCCAGAAATACCTTTCTGGATTAGGAAAGGGGATACATTATCAAATGTACCCTCCTTTCGCTTCACAATATAAAATTTGGCTTTTAATTCTTTCAATGTATGCTCCCGTGGGAGAGAAGAGAATAATGTTTCCATAATTAAGATGGAAATTTCGGGACCTGACGGCACCACCCACCACCGAGTCCAACAAGGGGATGCAGACCAGCTGCACCAGTGCTAGCCAGGTCCTATACGCTCACAGTACATCCCTGAAGTGGCCTCCACCCTTAACGAGTCACCCAGTAGATGTACCGATCGCTTGATCCATAAAGCCGATTGATGTGCATGAGGACCACAACACACCTCCCGTTTACCTGAAGCAGAGGCCAAAGCAATGTGTTGGTCACTGGAGGCCTCAGTTACCAGGATCCTCCTTTCCAGGGACACGGGTCTCCACGCACGGCAAACACGTGGGTGATTTAGTCCTCAAGAGTAGCTAATAGCAACAGAGCGGCGAAAGCTACTCAAGGGGAGCCCTCAACCTCTTACGAGGCAACCACACTGAGGGAGAAGAGGAAGAAAAAGCAGAAGAGTAGAAGAGAGAAGAAAATAAAGAAGAGGACAGATCACTAGGGTACCTCGGGATTGTGACACCCGTGTTTACCTAAAGAAGGTAAACCCCCTGAGGGCCTGAATGCAGAAGAGCATCCATCTTGTTCAACAGTAGGAGAAATTGAACCCGGGCCACTATTGGTTAATGGGACAGGTACAAATCATCTATTTTCCACATGGGCTTTTGTTCAGTCGCAGCTTGAGAATTATTCACGTTTTCTGCGTTGTGAAATTTGAATACGACCCAACAATAATGAAAAGTCCTTATAGAAGAAAATTCATTTGGAAATTATTTAGAATCTTATAACAATTTTATATTATTGTGCTACTGTTTTAGAGTTTCATTTCTTACGATAGCAAATCCTGCTTTCTAAGAAAACTCCCATTTGCAGACATTTGAATGTGTCCAAAAGCTTGATAACATCTTTCAGCTCTAAGACTAAGTGCCATAACATTTGCAACACATGCCAGATTTGTCATTTTGTTCACTTTTCAAATGCTACTACCATCCAGCGAAGTTGATTATGTATAGTTAATGTACAAATAAATGTTTTCACATAATACACTGTTAATGTAGAATAAAACTCTCAATCTGCAATTTTGACTTCTTTGATTTAATTTTACGTGCACTGCGGAAGATTAGTTTACCACACCCTAACTACAGGATTGATATAGTTAGATAATAAACCTACAAGGTGTATTTTATTCATAATTTTATTTAATAACATATCTGTAACTGTTATCATAAAAATGGAAATTTAACCTTTGTATTCACATTACTTATACAACAATGAATTAACTTCGTTAGATTTCAAAGCCAATATATCCAGCTGTATTTCAAACTTGAGGAATGCAATAGTAGCAGCCCGCCTAATGCAGCCACAAATAACAGTTACAGAAAGCACCGTTATTCTTTAACAGAATCACAGTTAAGGAATCACTGTTACAAAAAAGCTCTTAATCATCTTACTTAGAGTTTTTAGTTAACGTAATTTTTAAATCAGAGCAAAGTTCATTTTACCAGACTTTCCTCCAGCGGTTCCCTGCTCATTGCGGTGTGGATAGAAACGATCAAGCCGACTTCTGAGCTGAAAAGGTTTACAGAGCATTGAAAAGGGGATTTCTTTTTCAACTGGCAAATGAATTGTTTTGAAAACATTTCAACTCTTAACGTTCACATCAGGATTTAATGGGTAGAATTTCCCCAAAGAACAGTTTAAGAATTATCCAGGGCATTCCTCACTTGGCCCCTCCCCATGGCCGTTGCGAAGTATGGGCTGAATGCTGGTCTCAACTGTTTGACGGCTCACTTAATTCATACAGGTGTCCTGCCAAGCCCAATCTCCCCACTTTGCAACAATGGAATCATGCATGGACTGACACCACCTAGGGCGGTTTAAAGCAATTCGAGGCATCTGAAAATCGGGGCTCTACTTGAGTCCCTCCCCCCCGTCTCGTATAGGGAGAATTATTAGAAACAAAATTTTAATAATAGCATTAGAAATAGATATAAAAAACTCTCTTTATATTCAATTAAATACAGAAGAAAAATGTTAAATATATTAATTTATGTGTTTCTAATAAAGCAATTTCAAAAACTAAAAAAATACCTTAATAAAATATTCTATATGAAAGCTCAATATTGTCCCATGTCATTGTCTTTCAATTTTTTCATTGATTTAGATTTGAATCTTCATCTTCTTATAAAAAAGTATGATCAATCTTCTATACTCAAGAAAATATTTGACTATTCTATTTCTTATATTTTTTTCAGATTATTGAATGGCTTAATTCACCTAGAATCACTTTTCGAACATGAAAGTTATTTTAAAAGGGACAACAAACATCCACACACGAGATAAAAAGTGAATTTCCGAATGTGGAAGCCATCATGTTTACCCCTCAGCTACCAACTGTCATGGTTTTGTCACGGTCACTAGTCATGGTTTCACTTTATACGCTCTTTAAGAAATCATTTAGCTGTTCTGATTGCAAATAATAAATTTTCAAACTTGAAATATTAACGTATTTCACAAATACTCCTTAAGAAAACTATGAACGAATGCAATTCTACAGAAAATAAAATTAAATATTTGGAAAATATCAAGTTAAAAAGGAATTGTTTCTCTATTGTTCTAGTTAATTCTAGATCATTCATCAGAGTAGTTGTCATATCATGGCATAGATAATCAAATTATTACCAATATAAAACAAATCTTGAACTTTCTTTTAAAATAATTTCATTCCTCAAGGGACCCCTTCACATTGATTGGAACGAAATGGCGGACTCATTAGCCAAGAGTTTGAGCCGCAGGACAAGAATACAAGAGAGAAATTCATTGGTATTTTTAAATCTTACCAGGTAACAATATATGAACAGGCAAACCCTGGGCTAACATTCAAGGGACCTGGAAAATTTTTGTCAAAAAGAAGTAGTAGAAAATTTCAGACATCAAACAGACCCTGATTTCTTAGCACAATACCTAAATAAAATAGTTATCCGTTCATCTATAGTTCATGGCAACATAGTTCATCTAGTTTATTCCAACATACATTATCATTTGTTATGAGGTCATATAGTGGTCAGAGTGCTTGACTGTGGAAAGGGAGGTCCTGAGTTCGAATCCCGGTTCAAGCATGGATATACTTTCTCTCTCCTGCGTTTGACCTTTCCTTGTATGAATGAGTTGTGAATGGCTACACTATAAACAGGTGCCTATGGCATATGTGTACTGAGGAAGATAGACTCCACTCCGAATTACGATTCAGTTGGACAATTGGAGCAGCGCACCCCATAATGCCAGCCTAACTGCCACAAGACAAGAATGAATTACAGCTTTGTAACTCTGTCACTATGAATGCAGAACATCTTGTACACCCAAAATTGGATAAAGATTCTCATAATTGTACTAGAACAACACCAGGAATTTCATAACCACCTCTTGTGTTCTTTTCCTTGTTAAATTTTTTACTTCTCTTCCCATATTATTTTGTTCTGGTTATTCTTTTTACTATATTCTTCTGTGTGATACTTAAACTGGTATATATAACGTTAGTGGATTGATTTTTCCAACAAAGCCATTTGCAGCAACAAAATTCAATATTCCAATAAAAATATTGGTTTTCTCAAACATATTCAATAACGGCTTTAGATTTTGATTTTATTACAATAAACAAACTAAAAATCCAAGTGGATATGTCAAAAATCAGCCATTTTAGAGAAATTTATTTACTAGAATCTCTGTTTAAATTACCTAATAATCTGAGCTGCTGAAGACATTTTTTAAGTGTTACCATCAGTCAGTGTTAATTCTATTAGCATAACTTTGATGAATTTATGTGTCAGGTTGTCCTTGCGAATTTTTAATCCTAAAGATAAGCGAGACAATTTTAGTTAAATGAAGTCCAAACATTTGTTGGGTTTATTGATCGCTCTGTACTAGACACATTAATCTGCATTAATCACTATTTTTGCAGTTGTTAGTTTCTGTGAGCAAGAAAACAGTACTCATTATCCATCTCTCTTGCCTTATTAACATTTTCCACTTAAATTTAAAAGTATAAAAACAGACTTGGCACAGTAATAAAAATGCGCTTACAAGTTTTGATTTTGTTTTACATATTATTTAAAATCATCTTCAATGTTTGTGATATTTTGAGTGTCTGTTGTAGTTGTAAATTATTGTGCAATGTCAGTTAGAATATATGAATAAATTCAATAAAATATGGATAGTTAATCTTCTGGTTAACTATCCATATATTATTTTCAAAAGATCTAGCGATTTTATTTTTAAAAAGAAAATCAAGTTTAAAGTATGGCATCTTGAATTTTTCATGTAAAGATAAAAACAGTACAGGAGTTACTTATTCCACTTGATGAACACGTGACTCTGAGTGTCCATTCAGATCACTTTACCTTTAATTTGCTTTGTTTGTCAATCTGCGGTCACTCTTAGCATATGAAGTTTTTTGATGAGGTATCGAACATATGAACAATTCAATTGAAACATCAGAATGTTAGCCTTTCAAGTGACAGTTCACAACAATGCTCCTTTAGATGTTATAATAAAACATAAGAAAACTATATTTAGAACAGTAAACCTACATTTCTTTCGTTATATAAAAATAATTCTTATATTTCGAGATATTTTCGCAAATTGTTTACGTCAAAATAAGCGTCTAAACGTAGTCAGCTGCATAGTTATGAAGTAGCAGTAGCGGGGTGGGAAAAATCATCCAACTGATGTTGCTCACTAATTCAGATTGGGAGAGATAAAATAGAAGGTGTTCGCATTATTCCTCCTCTTGTGGAAAGAGGGGAGAGCCAGCTCAGGAGTCAACATCCTCATTCGATCTGATACAAAACTACGAGATGATTTCCTGAGTTTAGTGGTTATCAAATTAACGGAAATAGATAGTAGAAAATAGTAAATAAAAATACAAATTTCTTGTCATTCTAGAATGCGATCAAGTGGCGAGGTAGACACCTGAGCTGTCATTGCATTTTCTAATATTTAAAACTACACGAAGAGCAGCAAGTTAGATTCTATAGAAGCTTAACATTGCATAAACAAATCGACGAAGACTTACAAGCGGATCTCAAGAATCAAGCATACAAGTCTGAATATATTTAATGTAATAAATAAATTGCATAAACATTTATACTATGCTTTAATTGGCATATACGTTTTAATTGCAGCCTGGTAATAACTTAAGCCATATGATTTAATTGAATTAAAAAGCTTCATCGCTTATCGAATTTCACCATTCTACTGTGACATGCTAACTATTTCACTTCCAAACTTTTAAACACCCTTTTAAAAAAATTACATCTGTGAATAAAAATACATTAATTATCAACGATGAGTAAAAATTCATGAATTCATAGTCATAAAAAATGCTATAGTTTCCTAGTAAATTTTGCTATAAAATGCTATAGAGTGTTATAAAAGCTTTATGCGTATAAATAAAATTTCACGAAGGTAAATGTGTAAAAATCAATGCAATTACAATCTTATCACTGCTTTGAATAAAGTATCTACAAAAACATATACAATAGCATTTGTGTAAAAACATTTTAATTTCACAGCATGTCTCTTTTTTAAAGGAAAATTTCTTACGAAAAGAAAAAAATAAATATTAAATGTAAGTAAAGAGAAACAAATATTTATTTAAGAAAAAATAAGTTTTTTTTAACTTCCTCGATAGTGTAGAGGCACAAGCAGAAAAGAAGCGTCGTGAATAATTAGATAGGGGATCGGCTTAAGTAAACAATATACTGAGTGCTAAATAAACATCTCGCTACTTACAAAATTAAGTATTGTTTGTGATGTGAGATTTTCTTTAATTTTTAATTTATGTTTTTATAAGACTTGAAAAAGTCATAAAATTTAATTCTATTTTCGTAACTAAGATTCTCGGGTTACTCAGAACATTTCTCGTCAAAAGAAAGAAATTGCCTTGACATTTATTATTTTTTACTTTACTTTATTTACTTTTCTTTGAAAAGATTCAATTTTACTTTTTTGATAAAAAAAAAATATGATATTCTCTATGAGCAGAAAAAATTGAACTTAAAATATATTTGTTGCTTTCATTGAAAAAAATTTTCTAACTATAATTAAAGATTAAATTTTAATTTTTTACGGTTAAAATAAAAATAACATAAAACTCTTAATTAAATCGATGGAAAACATAACGAAAGATTTAACAATTTTAAATCAAAATTATTTTTTTACGTTTCAATTCCAGAACCGTGAAAAAATATTTGAGCTAATTTGCCGAAATGCACTATTGGATTTATAACTGCGTGTTCCTTTTTTAAATTTATATATTAAAATGATTTATTTTGGAATCTTATATAGTACACTATCTGAATAATTATTTTACTTGGAATTATTATACATAATACAAATATATAACAAATAATATCATCTTTGAAACATTGCCTAATATAAACTTGCAAAAGCCTATCCACGGCTGAATGTTTAGCGTTCTTGACTCCTAAGATTCGAGTCCCGGTTTGGGTATAGATGTTACTTCTTTTCTGTGTTTCTCTGTCCTTTCTTCGAAGATGATGTATGAATGTGACCCACCCTATAAACAGGGTGGTATGGTGTGGGTGGTCGCCTGGGTGACTTGCTTCACTGGTGCCCATTGGGTAACGACAAATGTGTAGCCTTGTTTTAGTGAAGGATTGGTCATCCAGTGTCCACCGTTATTAAAAAAAAATAATAATAAATTTATAAAGTAACGAATGTTTGCGATTGTCAGGAAAATTACAAAATTGACTAAACTTTTTAAAACTAATATGTTAACAGACAAACATCATTCACAGGTTACACATAAGGTTGCAGGTTAGATTCCATCCACCGCTTTGAATCGCTCTTCTGCATGGATGTCTGTCGGGGTGGGTGCTTGTGAGTCATCTAGGACTCCACCGTTGACGCTCGAATACATATGTCTAAGAAAAATACCTTCCAGAATGTCTTTTACGAGGGGACATAAAAATGCTTTACTACACTAATTTATCGTGGGTCCTTTCAAACATTTCTATGCATCTCTCCATGGCTTAGTCATAAGACAGCGCTCTTCAGAATCATATATCCTGGGTTCGATCCTAGCTATTGTTGAACAAAGAGGAGATGGAGGTTATGCTTTTTGAATGCATGTCCATCGAGTGAGTGCTCGGGAATTTTCCTTTTGAGAAACACGTGATTATGAAATGCCCTCATAGGGGGTAAATATTAAAATTTGCTACAAAAATCTTAAACCATGAGGTAGTTCTCTACGCGTAGTATAGTTTCTTATTTCTCCTTTTTATTTCAATATCTTCAATTAAGCATTCAAAACTTATTTCTTATACTTTTCTCTTACTATAAACCTTACAGCAAACGATTGGTTAGCAATCTAGCATTCAGGTCAACAGTTTGTGGGATCGAATCCCATCTTAGCCATAGATGTTTGCAATGGTTACGAATACAACTTAACTATTTTTATTTCCAATGCCCGGCTAATATTAGAATTTCCACTTTTCTGCTCTATATTAAGTGGTGGCAACTTATATTGTGGACACCACGTGGGTGTGTCTTCGTTCCCCCAAAAGTGGGGTGGTATTTCAATAGTTTTAGAACCTGACACCTAGCAAAAGACCCCCAGAGTTGACTTGCTATTCCAGAGGTATCATTTCACTTGGAAGACATTGAGACGACGTTCCCAGGTGCCAATTACGAACTAGAAGACTCTTCGGTTAAGTCGCTATCCGAATTCCTTAGCTTCCGATAACAATAACGATCAGGTTAACACCGCCTCTTTCTAGGAAAAGGTTGTTGTTGTTGTTGTTGTCGTGTACCAGCTAGGTTGGCAATATGGCGCTGCTCCACTTTTGCAAATGAACCATTTTAATTGTGGAGTCTGGCTTCCTCAGTACACACATGCCATAGGTTCCCCTTTATAGGGTAGGCAACCATTCACAACCCATCCATACAAGGAAAAGACAAAGACAGGGTAGATAGAGAGAGAAAGTACATCCAAGCCCGAACCGGGATTCGAACCCGGGACCTACCTATCCGCAGTCAGGCACGCTGACCACTAGACAAGTTGGGCGGCCCTAGAAAAAGGTGCTCGAGCCATATAAACAAAGAATATTAAAAAAAAACCTTACAATAGCTTTCCGCCATTAAGGTGTCAACTAGATGGTACCAAAATATGAATTTGAAAATGGTAATATATATAATAACCATTTCTTATTTCAAAAAAAGTGTACGTTTAAAATATTAAAAGCTAAAGAATTAAATAAAATTTTAAGCTTAAATTATAAATAGTATTATAGAGGAAATATAGATTTAGAATAAATTGATCAGCTACACTAACTCAATTCCCATATTATCAGTGTTCTTCATTTTATTTTAGCTGAAACAGAAAGTAATTCAACTAACATAACAAAAGTAATTTGAGCTTTGTTTCTCTTTTGTCATTACGCTTAATCTTAAAAGCTTTTTTTTCTTACAAAACATTGTTTATTTAATATTTGCATTTTACACCGACGTTAATTTTAAATTCTAATGACAAAACTTTACTTTGATTCAGATTCCAACATGATTTTTTTAGAAAGTTACTGTCCCCTCGTGAATTGATAAAATGCACCATGAGTGATAAAAAAATCAAATCTAATTTTTAAGAACACGTATTAGCTTCATTGAAAAAAGAGGGAGTTTCTTGTTCATTTTTGTTATTGACCAATCATGTTGCTGTTATTCGTTTTCAAATTTATTCTTGTTTTAATTTTTATCTGAGTTTTTGATAAAAAAAATATTTTTCATTCTTAACTAGCTTTTTGCTGAAATGTGAATACACATTATTTTTTAAGGTATTTTTTCTTCATGCTAAGACAATGATTCATGTTACAAATGGCCATGAAAGATAACAAATTAATTAAAAAAATCATTTAAATGTTTTTGTGAAAAAATGATACCATTATTTTTTTATATTTCATATTATAATGAGATAAATAATATATACGTTTCTTTTAAGCAGAACACGTGAACCACAAAGGTAAAAGTAAGACTTTGCTCTAAACTCTTCCAATAGATGGCATCACTAAAGAATCCCTCCTTCAATTTTGACATTGATCTGAAGGGAGAGGAAATTAGCTCCAGACCATTACACCCATGGTAACTAATCGATGACCAATCACAGGGCTTTCGTTCTCATAGATTTAAAGAGCACGTATATTGCATGTACTCGGTGGGACTTTCGTTGTAGTGGGAATCGAACCCCATCGAATCCCAAAAATTATTGAGACTCACTTGCAGGGTTACAATGGCACACCCACTGCGTGCCATACTACATGAAATGCCATCATTTCTGCCTCTTGTAGTACTGAAAAGGGAAAATTCTAGCAACCAGATACGGGAAAAAACTACAACAGTGGCTTTGTAAACCAATATTTTGAATGATGTGGTAGTGTATCAGTGATATATCGAGTGCAAATGCATTGATTGCATGTTCTTTTCATCAGAAACAATTTCTCTTTTGAACAGTTTGAGCTGAATCTGGATTTAGCAATATATATTTAACTATTCCTTGAATTTAACAATGGTTGAGCTTATATTTAGAAGTCCCATGATCATTGTTGAATTATTACTTCTGTCTAAGGTTGCATTATTTCAGGTTTATGGTTTTGATCTAAAGCATATTTCTTTTTACTTTTGCTCATGCCATCAGTTGGTCGAAAGAACAACCGCTTATCTTCGCGCCTGTCTATCTGCAACACTTTTGTTGACTCTCAAAGCACTTTCACCAGGAATAATTTTCTTGTAAGATCGATGGATGGACATTTTCAAACTACCAAAACATCCTCTTGTTTATCTTATTCATTGAGTCACTGCTGCTTAATTTCTGGATTCTGATTTAAAGGAATGTTTTGCTCAAATTTTTTTCCAAAGTGGGAAAATTCATAACATGTGGAGGTATAACTATTTTAATAAAATGTCTTCAAGTTGGCAACCCAGTGGTTAGCACTTTGGATTTTGGCTCGTGGGTTTCATTCCCAAATAGGTTGGGATTTTTTGTACCAGCTCGGAATCCACTTTAAAACTCAAATACCCAGTCCAATCAGCACTAAAATGCAAAAACGCTTATTGTCGAGAGGGTCAATCAGACTCAACTTCAAACCTCACAGCCTCTAATAATCTGTGTTTCTTTTTTTTTTTTTTTTAGGTATAGCGTTTTGCTCCACAATATCTCCATGCAACCAAAAAGTCTAAAAACAATCACGGGTCCTTTAAAATCTCTGGTACAACGAGACCCAAACGTCTGAGAATACGGTTAGACGAGGCCTGCTTAGCCCTCTGCACCCCCCAAAGACACTCTAGAAAGTTTCTCTCTCCCTGAAGATATTTTATCGAATTCCCGGCAGCGCTTAGGTCTTTGTCCTAAATGTGTCATTTTTGCCCCGAGAATGAAGTAATAAAGTAAGACAAACATAAAGAGAGAAAGAAACATCCATGCACCGAACCATGATTCGAACTCAGGACATTCTGGCTTTCAAGATATTGGTTTCGCGGTATTGGGAAGGGAGATCCGAATACCTGGGGCGCCAAAGGTAAAAGACTGACTTATCTCCGTCTGCCTGCTCATTTTAGCTCACAGCTGGACATAGTGGAATGTTATTTACGCCTAGAGAGAGGCCCTAAAAGAAGTAAACTTCTGACATACTTCCTCCATTAGGTCTAGGAGCATCCTCCCTGCACGATAAGGCAGCAAGCAAGACGTTGTTAGGATGATTAGTTTTATAGTAAACATACTTTGTTATACCCACGAAAATATTCTCAGGATACACTGCCCTGAAATCTGTAGGAAATATCCATTTATAAAGGTAAGTTTATCTGAAATAAACCTTAGATATTATATATAATAGATTTTTACAAAATATTACATGAAATATTTCTTCAAGCTCTTTTCTTGATGCAGTTAAAAATTATATAATCGTCCACTATATTTAAAAATTTTCGTGATGCTGGGTCAACAGAACTTTGTTTTCTACCACCTATATACCAGATTCTGCTGAATGGTAAATTATGATTTCAATCATCCCCTTAACTAACACTGCATTCAAATGCTTAAATGAACAGCAATAATCTGTTTGTCTTTACTTTCAGGTCATTTATTGCAGAATATATTTCATGTAATCGGATGTACTTTTCAAATGGCTTATCGTAGGCCTCAACGTAGTCTGATAGTAGAAGATCGTTCTTCAAAACAAAAAGTCTGGATTCCCTCCCAGGCACTGTTGAACAACGGGAGAGATTTTGCGCTTCTCTTATCTACAACCACTTCCGGAAGTGCTGGGTTTGATTCCCACAGAGGCCAAAGACTTACGATATACGTGTCTGTGGAATCGAAAGTCCTGTGGTTTATTGAGCATTTACCATGGGTGTAATGGTCTGTAGAAAATTTCCTGCCCCTCCAGATCAAAGTCAAATTGTGGAAGTGGATCCTCTAGTGGTGCCATCTATCAAAGGAGTCAGAGCGAAGTCGTACTTTCACTTTCGTGGTACTCTGATGCAATGAAAGACGCATTCTTCTGACTTAATTTCACATAGACTTCGGCTAGCGAGCTTGACTTGTCCAAGTATCATAATTATCAACAACAATGTCTTTCAGTGTGGCTGCTCGGGAGTTTTCCGGGTTTCCTTCTATGTGACTTGTAAATACTTCTAAAATTCTATCTAAGAAAAACCCACCCAGAAAGAAATTTATGAGGTGGATATTAAAAAAATTCCTTAACATTGCTTAACAATAGACTGACCATTAAAAGGTGATAAACAGCACATCCTCTGTTTGACAAAAGGATATCACCTACATTTCAATTCTCAGACACCCTATCAGTGACAGCTCGCGAAAGTTGAGATAAATCAGAGATAATGAATTCGTGAAATCAGATCTTTAAAATCCATGAAAATTCTGCTCATTTATCCCTGAATTCATGGTTCAAGATTCAAATATAATTATGAAATAGTGCTTTTGTTTTGTTCTTTGGAGGTTCTTTGACTCCATCTTTCATTCTAATAAACCTTAAAAAAATGCATCATTCATCATTTTTTAATATTTTTCTAATATTTTTTTATAAAAAAATGCATCATTCATTATTTTTTAATATTTTTCTTATTGTAAAAATAATGAATGATATTCTTGAAATTTTAAAGAAAATATGATTCTTTTATTCATCAGAACAAGAAAATATATGTATATGGACCTGGAGAAAATTTTTAATTATAATAAGTGTGTAAATATGAAACTTATTCTTATAATGAGTAAAAAATATATACTTAAATATATCCTTCCATGAATTTTAGTGTTTTTAAAATTAGTCACGAATATGCAAAACATTCTGTATAAACTTTTTTCTCTTATTTACAGAAGTCTTCCAAACATCTTCCAAAACACTAAAGAAGTAGATAACCTGATTGATAGAAAACAAATAAATAATAATTCATGAGAGTAAAATTTAGTGAGTTTAACTCTTTTAATTTAAAATTAAACAAAAACAAATCAAAGTTAGAGTTAATTGCGAAATTATGTTTAATTATTTGGTAATAATTAATTATTTAGTTTTACTGTGGATAAATAGTTTAGAAATGCGTGATTTATATATATATATATATATATATATATATATATATATATATATATATATATATATATATAATGGCCAAAAAATGAACAACGAATATCTTATGCAAGCTCAAGTATTGATTTATTTATTACTCCCGTTTCTTTCATAGAAAACCAGTCTTCCAACAAGTACTGAGTTAATTTCATATTCTGATTAAGTTAAAGTAGAGAGATTTTTTTTTAAATTGAAAACGTGTTTCTTCATCGTCATTTAATAATTTAAGCCTTGAATATTTAAGTACTTTACCTGAGAAAGCTTCTAAATCTCTTATCTATATTTTTCACTCTTGCAAAAGTTTTCATTTTTGTGCTGCATCCTTCTTTAAATATTTATTTTCAGATTTATTTGATTTTCTATCACTTTCATAAATAAGTTATTGATCAGGAGATGTTTAAAAAATGTCAACTTTTATTTGTTTATTTGAATGCAGTACATTTTTTTAGCCTGTCAACTAAACAGTCATATAATTTTGAACACGTTTCTGTGATGATCGACACCTGATTTGGCAACATATTCTCCTCAGATTTCCCTACAGGGTGCTGATATTGGACCCCATAGTACTTTTAAGGTGCATGACCCTGTTCAGCATGATGGCTCTTCAACTGGTTCGAGTACAGAATCCATTTCCTACCAAACATGTGAAAACGACCCTTTACCCAACTAGCCTATGCAGCAAAGCATGGTATTTTAAATTGTTTGTTATTGAATGCAATTGGAATGTAGCCATCCTATTTTCCCTCCAATTAAATTGTTTTATTATTACAATATACCGCGAGAAATCTCCTTTTATCTCTCATGAAATGTGTGTTGAAAGACTTAAAAGTAAAATTATTCAAACATTGTTACAAATATGAATCGTTCATTATGCGTGATTTGGAATATCTTCTGTAATGCTTTCTTTATTCTTTAGATATCCCCTTTTTCCCCCATTGACAAGACATTTCTAATGCTGCAAACTACGCCTTAAACAGCTGAGAATGATAAGACATTTCGTGAGCGTTTTAATTGCTTTTACAAATCTGCATCCGAAACCATTATTTTCGCTTTGCATTTCTACTATATTAAATGTTTCTGCCAGAATTTAACAAAATTCGCATCGTATGAGATTCAAAAATGAGAGTATTTGACATGTAATATAAAAATATGATTTTAAGAAAATAAAATTAAAAGAAGGTAAGAGAACTTACCGTTTCGAATGTTCAAATTAGCTAGTTCTACAAAGATTTAAAAATATGTACACATTTTGAACCGTCATACATACCGTATTTCTCATGCAACAAGTTCTTTCTGGGGAAAGTAATGCAATATGTATAATAAATAGAATAATGGGGTTTGTCTGCAAGAGAGCTTACTGGCCCTTTCCAATTTGAATGTAAAATAACAGGAGAAAAGTAATTAACAATACTTGCAGACTCCATGTTTCCTGACATTCACACATAATGCAGTAATTAAAAGTTTTATTTCCAACAAGATGGTGTACAGTCACATTACCATCATGCTTGGATAAACATTTTCCAGTCCAGAGTAAAGGATGGCCAATGAAGTAACCTCCACGCTTCCCTGGTCTTAGAACGCTGGATTTCTCTTGGGACACATTAAGAGATGAGGTGTACATAGTAAACAGTACATGTGTAAAGAGATTCAGGAGTACAAAGAGAGTTAACCACGTAGCCTAGACACACTTTGAAATGAGATTCAACGCAGAAATCCCATGCATGTTGGCACGATGTACGAAACTAGTAGTGAGTCACGCAGCGGTCGTGGAGCAGTTACCATGGGGACTGGATCCTCTGGTGGTGCCATCTATTGGAGAAGTCTTCCGGGAAAGATGTACTTTCACCTTCGTGGTGTTAGGATTAAAAGAAAGACGCACACTTCTGACTTAATTAGGCATAGCCGTTGGCTAGCGATCTTGGATGTCCAAGTGTCATAAATAACAACAGCAACAGTAGTGACTGGTGCTAAAAAATGTATCGATGCTGAGGGTCGCTATGTTTAACAGTGGTCACATTTGCTTGAGAAAGTGTATTTATGTTTCAAGTTGGATTTTTTAAGTTTCCCATTTCCAGTAATTAAACATTTCAGAACGGAAGATAAATTTTCTATGATTGTTCAAATTTGGCATATATTTTTCGACACACCCTGTATTGTTGCTATATATGCCCTTTACTTTTCACAGTGCTGAGAAAAAATTCTTTATTTCTATTGCTACCATTAATTTGCATTGGAAATTTCTGATTGGCATTATGTGTAAGGATTTATCATAATTTGTCTTCAAGCGTTTGAAAAACATATTATTGAATAAACAAAAAAGGAACAAATATAAGCTTATAACAGTATATTAAAATGTTATGAGCATCACTGAATAAATTGGAGACGTAATTGAAAGAAAACAAATATATGTGTATAATGAAGAAAAGGAAAATATAAGTTATAATAAATTTGAAGACATAAAATAAAAATTCTATGCGATAAATTAACTTTTTATAAAAACAGTAGAGGCTACTCTTTTGACTGACTCTTGTGTGTGTATCACTCTATTTTTAATAATAAAAATTTTAATGATTGTTTTAACATAAAATTAATTTAAAGGAATTTTTATCTACATTAATCTTCCATAATCATTGACAAATTATTATAATTAATTTATGTATTTCATTCATATTTATTTTAATAACATACATTACAACATCATTGTTTTAACAACATGCATTAAAATGCTAGTTCAGAAGAAAAAGAAATTTTGATAATATGAAACATTGTTGTTAAATATCTGCCATTTTTCATTGTAAAACGGGCAATGTTCCGATCTGTATTTCTTAAAATGGATGTCAATTTTTTTCAGTATAATCGTAGAAACTTGCACACCTTATAACAAATAGCTTTTTTTTTTTTATTAAAAACTATAAATTTATAATGGACATTTTCTAAAAATAATCAAAGCATATTTACCTTTAAATGTATACTATGGGATTAGCAATTATGATAAAAGACTGAAAAAAAGCCATTTTTATCTTTCATATACCTACTAACTAACCATCATTCACAGATCATGGCTTTCAGTGCAAACAAGCTTTCGGAAAAAAATTGTGATTTCTTGAAATGAGAATATTACTATTTACTCAGATTTGTTCAAACTACTGTGTGATTTTACGAAATAATGTCTCATATATGGGTCAAATAAAAAGAAACTAAATGAGACTTGAAAATTTTCTTTACTTGTCACGTTCTTACATACTGTAGTCGAAACTCATCCCCATTCCAATGCATTTCTGATCAGAGGCGTATTGAGAAAATCGAAAACACATTTGCTGCAACAGAGAAAAGTGATATTTTTCTAAAATTGTAAAAACTACTAAACATCCTTATATTTTCTAAAATGTTAGTATGTTGAAAGAAAGAGAAATTGATGCTATATATGTTTTCTTCTACTCTAGCGATTAATTCTTTCAGAGAGCAGAGTTCCCGAACAATGTGCATTAGGGGAAACGTAACTTTACAGTAAGATTAAATTAGCTTTGATTATGTTCTATATTAATTACACAAACGCTGTAATCAAAATTTTAAGAATAAACATTACTTACGCCTTAAATTTCCTAAAAACCAACATCCTCAAAATAGACAATAAGGATATAATTTATATAGATAAATTTCAATAGTAAAATTGTAACAATATGAGGAAAAAGATATGTTGAGCTGAATTTTGCAGCAAATTATAATCTGTTGAGCAATTAATTAAAATTTCTGAAATACTGTGCATACGTGGACCACATAACATCTTTTGAACTGTTGATGAAACTGTGAATAGAGAGCTGTAACAAGACGTTGTAAAGGGTACGAACTCCTGTTACTGCATCTCATCTACTAGCATATAACAATATCTGCTTGTAGATGAGATCCACATTCTGCTCTTAAAATGTATGCAGATGGCAGCAGAATTGATCATGATGTCGCTGGTAGCGGCGTGCATATTGTTACTTCAATTGGAACAATTGATCTTGGTGTTAGAAATGCAGATTTCTGCTCAGTGTTCAGGTCTGAACTACTGGCAATCTACAAAGGCCTGCATCTAATTGAAACTGCTAAGGAGCTGAACAATGAGGACGTTTGGATTCTGGCTGACAGTTGCGCTTCAATACAGCACCTATCAAACTGGACGCAGGTGGGGGATAAAACAAGCTTGGGAATTCCATCGCCTTACTAGGGAGCATGACGTTCATTTCCAGTGGGTCCCATCCCACGTCAGAATGGATGGTAATGAAATAGCTGATGCCTTGGCGAGGAAGGCTTCTACTGATGGCGAGTGTGAGAAAAGTACTCTCACTTATACAGAGATCTCCTCAATTATTAAAGTACAGATGAACATGAGATGGCGTGTTCCTCCGAACCACTCCTGGTACTTCACTAGAGGCCCTGGTGGGGCACTTCGAACCAAGGGTACCAGAAAGCAACAAACAGTTCTTTCTCGCTTCATTAGTGGACATATCAAAGCTCTCGTTTTTCATCAGGGGCAGAAGAAGTACCCGGATTGCCACTGATGCGGAGCCGTGCAGGCCTCCCCTACCCATATTCTAAACTGCTTGGATTTTGCCAAAAGTGACATTCTTAAAGATCCTACACTGTTTTTGGAATTGTTGGAAATAATGGGTTTTATGGAGAGGGTCTAGCATTGCTTGATCATCTGGGATTACCAACAACAACAACTGAGGCAATTATGCCTTTTCGAACAAAGGGGAAAATATTTCCTGTTAATAATTTCAATGCCAATGAATACTCGTCCTTCATGAAGGAAGGTTGTCATCCAAAAGAAGCATTGTGATAAGAATTAGTAAATAAGAGACCCATGAGAACCGAACAATCAGAAGTCATTATTTAGGCTAAAAAGCGACATCAATATGCGGTTTGTTGTGGTTTGGTTTGTGAGAAGCTTAAAGGTTATTTTTCAGAATATAATAGGTAATTAGACCGGAATCAACAATTTAAAGTAAATTCTGAACCATTACAAACATATAAACACTGTGATTTAACACTGTGTGTGACACAGAATATAATGGCTGTGATTCGAACTCATGAACTATTGAACGCAAAGCTACTGCCAAACTATTTACCAATGAGGTTGTTAGAGAAGAGAGAAATACTGATAATTACAAAGCCTGACAACACACCTGTAAAAAGAAGAAGTTAGAAAATTGAAAATCATCCTAACATAATTGTTGAAATATACTCTTCGTTGTGGAAGATCATGGTTCATATCTCAAGTGTTTGTTGAACAACAGAAGATGATTTCTGAGCCTTGCTTTTCTTCTATATGTCTCTCAAGATGGATGCTTGTGTTTCTTTTTTTTTTGGGGGGGGGAGTGATTTTATCCAATCAGATGCTTGAATTTGGTAGAGTCCCTAAAAATCATTTAAAGGAAAATTTTGCATGATGCACCTCCTATAATGAGTTTAAGATGTACATTCAGCTGTTGGTTTGTTCCCTTCCAGTGTCAAATCCATTTCTCGCTGTCCAATAATAGTGAATACCAAGCTTTTTAGATTTCATTTAAGTGTTGCCGCCTTACCACATTTCTTCATAGCAATTCATTCGACGATATTTAAGGTATTAGCTTACTAAAGCTAAGTTGCTGTTACTTATGACACTTGGACAAGCCGAGCTCACTATGCCGTTGGTTATGCTAATTTAAGTCAGTAGGGGGCGTCTTTCATTTATCCAGAGCACCACAAAGATGAAAGTACGACTTTGCTCTATTTAAATCCTCCGATAGATGGCACTACCACAAGACTCACTCATTCAATTTTGACAATGATATGGAGTGGGAGGAAATTTTCTCAAGAACATTACACCCATGGAAACTGCTCAACGAGCGACCACAGGACTTTCTATTCCACTGATTTAACGGGCACGTATAACTCATGTACTCGGTGAGTCTTTGTTGGCATTGAGAATCGAACCCACCTCTCCCCGACGGAAGGCCGATGCCCTAACCACTAGGATACCAAGGACTTATATAAGTTGACACCACGCCATGTCATCTCATCTCAATTATCTCAGATGAAGCAAGACCAAATATTAGTAATCAAGATACTAAAAATTAATAATCATACAGATTTTAGTTTTGAAAAAAATCAATTGTTAATAACTTCTTGAATATTCTTATCAAGTAACCAATTGCTCTTACGCCAGAGTTTCGAAAATAGAAGATTTCTTATTCAAAAAACTTTGGTTTTGCTGCTTCTTTCTTCTTGACAATATGACATGAACATATTAAATGCCAGAACAAACTAAAAGATATATGGTTAATAGATAAACATTATTAAATTAGTCTAATGCCCACAAAATATGAGACTAAATCTATAAAACGTACGCGAAGAATTTAGTAAAATTTTTAATGAGTAATAAAACACAAGAAGCACAAAATAAATTTACTGATACTTCAGGATAAAGCTCTATTTAACCTAATTCGATAAAATTTACCATTAATGTAATAAAGTAGAACATAAAAGAAATGTGTTTCTAAAATTCCCCTAAAAGTTTGGGAGTTTAGAAAAAGAAGGATTTTAATCTGATTTAATAATCAAGATTAAAGAGTTTCTTTTAGAGAGTGCATTACCGTAATTTTTTTTCTGTGTGTGAGCTTCTAGATTTATATACCACTGAATCTTGCGTGTTTTGATATTAATTTCTGAAAATCCAGTTTTTCAGTCTGAAGTCAAGAAGAGGCATATTATCCACATCACATATATTGCTGATTATGTTTCTTCGAAGACTGGTTTCAAATGCGAAACTCTATGTCAAACAATTTTTAAACCATATAAATTAATAACTAAAATATTCTAAGCATATATTTCGATCGAAATTAAGCTATATACAAATATCATTAAAAATAACGAAATATAGTTTTCTGATTTAAGAGTTGCATCTTAATATTTGAAGCAAATGTTAACATAACATCGATATTTTTATATCGCTAGAAAATAATAATTTTTGATGGTTTTAATAGTAATTAGATCACAGTTAAAAGAAAAATTACCAGTAAAAAAGTCTTTTATTTAAAATTATGAGTTTCTTTTCTATTTCGCATAAATTTGGCTACTTGATTATCATAAATTTATCGCATGTGTGCATCTAATTTCTATTCAGCTATATATATGTTTCTGGCTGCCTATTTCTGCCGACAGTAAAGCCGCTGAGTAAATCCAATCGCATCGTAATTTTAAATCACTCTCTAAGGACGAGGTCGACACCTGAACTGGCAACCTCCTCTACACGGTACGTCACACTAGAGATGACAGTGTCAAACCAATATATATTTTACAAGTCCCGATTGCCGCATACGACACAGTTCTGATACACACAGTTCTGACCAAGACGTTCTCTCTCAGCAAGCAGTGACTTTCATTTAATTCATTGTGCATACAAACTGTATTAATGTACAGCACTTTTAAGTACTTTAACATGTAAAAGCGTTTCATTTTTATTTAAAAGCTCTTTTTCTTAAAGAATATTTCATGTTTTCTCTTTTTTCAAAGTACAATAATTAAAGAACGTTTTTTTTTTTTTTTGGAAAAATCCAATTATTTGAATTTTTAACAATCCGAATGGGCTCCGGACCCAATGGATTCACATAATTAGAGTTCTACTATATTAGTTAAAACTTAGTAGTATTTGTTGTTCTGATTCCTTTTTATACAATATTCATATTCAATTTGAAAATTTTAAAAAACAAATCCACCTTCCGGTGAGTTTCATAGACTTATTTTATTTAAATGCTTCACAATGAAATATTGAACTAATATACAAAGACAAATGTTGCTTAGGTAAAGTATTGTTACAAAGTTTGTAAATATTTCTTGTATTTGTCTTGACAGATATGAAGTACTCAGATTCTGAGACAAAAATCGTGCGATGTAGTCGTATTTTACGTTAAGAATGGATTTTTCAATAATTTGGCAGCTTGGCGATCTTTTGGCGAAATTTTTGGTGATTTGGCAATTATTTGTCGAGATTTGGCGAGTAATACATATGTATATATAGTTCTGAAAACTTCCACCACCTAAGTTGTAGGGCTGATACTAAGCGAGATGGCCTGGAATCTTCCAGAACCGTGGAGAAAGACCTAGGCTTTCGCGCTAAGTAAGCTATAAACACAACCATTCCATGAACCGAGTCAGTTTCTAAATTTCCAGCGGCAGTGATAGACTAGTAGATACGAGCTGTTTGCCTGAGGTATTTGTTAAGACTTCTGTTTGTGGGAGCTTTTTACCGTTGAATCTATTGAACTGCTACCGTATGATCGTGATTTATAAATGCTATAACTGCTGAGGTTTTTTTCCAACATCTTACAGAAATTTCTACAAATGAAAATCCTGTGATTCTTAAGAGTTTATTTCATCGACTCTCAATCAACACAAACCCCATATATTGATAATGTATTAAGAAACTGATGGATTGAAATGCATACAAATCTAAGCTCAAGATTTTTTTATTAAATAAAGCTAAAAAGGAAATTTTCAATACGACCTAAAGGATAATATAGCGAATGAAAGCTGGCTTGTGATGTTTTCATGTGCATAATTCCCAACATATTACCTATCAAAAAAACCTTTTTACAATTTATATTTCGTATTCCTATGCGGCAAGAGTGAAATTCGTAAACCCCACACACTATCAGAAATGCACATGCCGAAAACAGATATTTAATTTTCAATTGATATTTAATAGTCACTGAATACAAGCCCTCACTACCATAAAGATACGACTACAGATCAATACCAAAACATGTACAACAGCATAAAATAATCTTTTTTGATCAATTGTTGTTGCTCTAATCTTGTCCATAGAAAATGGGTGCTACATGGAGCTGATATTCTGGATGACAACTTAGCCTGGTTTGTAGTTTAAAGAATAACGATGTGTGTTGTGGTAAGAGAAAAACTTTTAGGATGAATTGTCATTTATGAATTGAAAGTTTAGTAATCTCTAATATCTGGAAAATGGATTCCATGTTTAGACAAATCACAACAAAACTTTTACTATATGGGAAACTATCATAATTTTTTTTTATCAAACTCAGAGTCTCATTTCATTGTTAAATTTCAAATTATGAAATACATTAATTTTTAAATTGATTCAAATTATCTAAATGATTTTAGGGCTAGATATAAGTACAGATTTTAAGTTCACAACAGAAACAAACAATACAATGTCAATGCATTCTTTTCAGAAATCCGTCTTCATTAATAATAATGGAGTTTAGTAAAACCGCATTTTATCTTCTAAGGTGCACTAATTTGTTGACGAGACTGCAAAAACTTTTTGGAATTTCATTCATTTTCATCGAATGACATTCGAGCTCAGCCGAGGGACAAGAGCATCTCTTTTCAGGGTGAAAATCCTCTGTCTCCATCCCAGCCAATATTGAACAACAAGAGATAAATATTGCTCTTCTATCGTCTGCATGCAATTCTCTCGGGGTGGGTGCTTGAGATATTTCCGGATTACCTATGACACGTGAATACGAGACACAATAAACGAAATTCTCTAGGAACTTCATTCACGAGACAAATATTAAAATGCCTTACAATAGCTTTATTCTGTTCACTTGACGTTGACGAAATACTTGTATGTATATATATATATATATATATATATATATATATATATATATATATATATATATATATATATAACACTCAATCAACATTACTTAGATATTCACTTGTAGTCGACATTTAATTTGATACCGTGGGCCATACAAAAGGGCATTTTATCAATAGTTTGTCATATTCACGTGTTGGAAGAGACATTTGACTCTGAAAATTCTCAAGCACCCACTCTGACAGATGTGAATACAGATGTAGAGTATCCATATCCCGTTGCTCAACAATGGCTGGGTTCGAACTCGGGACCTTATTCTCCGAAGAATGGTATCTTACTACTAGGTTGATGTCAGTCTTCAGTAAACGATATTGAAGAAAATTGAATAAAATATTTAATATAATACAATGAAATATTTAATAAAATAGGCACTCGTGTCGGACAATCCAGGATGTCAAATTCTGATTTTTTTGGTAATGGAGAAATGATACCAAAATGACGTATTGTGACGTGCTCAAAGATGTAAATACAAAGGCTTCCAAAATAGAATGTTCTGCATAATTCCTATAGGTCTCCCTATCCATGACGTAATAAAAACCAGGTTGCCAAATGTATAAGAAAATGCGCCAAAAGATTACCAAACCATTCTGTATTATACGGCATCTGTGCCATAGAACATTTAACTTAATATTAATAAAATATTTAAAATAATATTTGTACCTTCAGGTACATAAAATATATTTTATAAATTGAGACGCCTTTCAAGTAATGAGACAAAAATACATTAAATTCAAAACCCAATGTTTGGACTAGAAGAATATTTTCTTGGAAATAGCAACGAAATTCTTTTCAGCACATTATTTCTGGATTATGTTTTTCAAAAAGCTCATTTCGACTTTCTTAATGTGAAACTTTAAAACTTCTTTTTAAGAGGTGATCAAATAAAGCATCGCATTTTACCTAAATGTGCCTTCGGAAATTTTTATCTTATATTACGAGTAGTATGATGTTGGAAAAAAAATAAATAATAGATATCATTGCCAACAAAGTATGGATCAAATAAAAGAAAATAACTTTCATCTTTTAAAATGAATGATTTCTTGTTAAGGTTTCTTTAAATTCCATGAAAATTCAATTTAACAAAGTTTACGTGGGCTTTCGAAATAGATTGAAATTTTTTTTTAATTTTCTTTTCAATGCTACATGATAACACTTTTAATATGCTTGACTGACATTCAAGTCAACAGCTTAATCAACGAGTGGTATTATGTTGACTAATATTATCCAAATAAAAACTTTTTTAGCTTCAAATTTTTTTATCATCGCGATTTCTATAAGAAATTGAAGTGACTCATCACATCTTTTCTGAGAAACTCTTGACCTTTTACGTAACACTTGAATTCGCGAAGTAAAATTAAAAATTGTGAAGTGAAACTACAACCTTGTCCATCAAATTTCTGTGCCAATGGTATTAACTTCATCAAATGCACCCAACCAATCAGCACACTTTGTAGGCGCGGTTTATACATACTCTCAGTGAGATCTGAATCAAACACAGAACACTTGCTCTCCAAATCTCATGCTAAGAGGACGCGCTGTTTCAGTACTCCTAAATTTCTTTGCTTCTCTGTAAGTTGTGTTGTCTGCAATAAATGTTATTTATTTTAAAAAAATGCCTTCTGAAAAAGTTAAATATCAACTAACTTACGCTATAATGGTGAGCCGGCGTAAGTTATGCATATCGCAATGCTAAATAAATGACAACTTTGATTGCTGGAGTTACTGGTAGTTGCGTACGCTAATTGAATTTCTTCAGATTGAAAAAAATGGCCGATTATAGACAAGAAAGTATTTGTCTTTCATAGACGAAGTGCTTCAATATAGTTGTGACATTATAGTTTCTCTGTCACCTAGAAGTTGTTGTGCGAAAGTTATGGAATTCCTTCTTATTTCTCTCTCCTAATTGCTCACGTTGCTTTAATATACACAAGAAGAATTTTATAATGATAATGTCCAAAACATTAAGTTTTGGAGCTGGAATGTGTACATTTGCAGATATTAAGCCCAATTGCATTACCAAGTTGAACTCGACTAGACACTTGATTGACCAGGAGTCTGAATGATTGTCCATCGTTGAGTTGTTGAAGAGGAGGATTCTGACTTCAACAGTGGATATTTATAGAGTGGGAATCCACTAGAAACAGCAGTACAGTCGAATGCGCTCCTGTGAGTACAAGATGACCATAGAATGACAAATAAAAAGAAATATGTGGCCATGTATCAAAAACGTTGTACTTGGATATCATTAGAGTCGAGGATTAGCTTCCACTCGGTGATTTAATGTTCTGTATCATCATAATACTGCAATTTCAGATGTATTTGTATGACATCACTTAGTAACTCAACAATGGACGCTGATGATTTTTCCTTGTTATTGTTGTCCATTGCAATCAGTGTCGACGGAGACTGGTCTTCTGGCCTCTACTTCACACCGACGTTGGAAATCATTTGTCATTCTCTTTCAATTCGTTTAATGACATATACAATCGAATATTTTATAAAGCTGCGGATAAGTTCACCCAAAACAGCTAACCAATATATAAACGCGCAATTCTTCAGCAGCGACAGCGTTTCTTCAGCGAACGCCCAATTTTGTTTTACAAATTTTTATGGTGGATGTTCCGATTTCGAATGTGTAGATGAAACAGGAGAATCCACCACGGATTCAGCCGAAAGGTTTTCGCCTGAGGGGTGAGGAACTGGGGATTGTGGGACTTCGGGGTTATTACGTAGAAAAGTGAATGGAGTATCGTGATTATAACATAACTGTTATTATAATATTAATTTTCAATAAATACTTCCCCTTATTTATATTATAAATACTTCCCTTTTTCATCCACTTTTGAGTATCTTTCATATGTAGGAATTAGATTTTTGTACAAAAATATCTTCTGTAAAAATTAAGGATACATTTAAGCGTCACATAATGCATTTATTGCAAAATGTTATGCATTCAATATTTCCAAACAAAATAAACACCTGATAAAATTAAGTAGCGTTAAATAGAAATAAAAAGCGTCTTACTTTTGTTTAATTAAATTGGTGATATTTTATCAATGTTTGTGGCTTTTATTTTAATTTTAGACAATCTGAACTGAAATATTATAAATTTAACATTATAAATTATATCTACTCATAAAATCATAAACTGCATTCAATTCCTAAAACATAATAAACAATTGAAAACGTTAAGTTAAAGATATATAAAAAGCGTCATACTTTTGTCTAATTAAATTGGTGATAGATTATCAATGTCTGTTGCTTTTACTTTAATTTTAAACAATCTGAGTCCAACTATTATAAATTTAAAGCTATTAATTCGAAACTACTCAAAATCTCATTTTAATTTTAAGCAGTTTCACGTGAAACAGAATCAATTTTAGAACGAGATAACTCAATAAATTCTATTTAACTTCAGTCAAAATGTCAGACAGGAAGCCGAGACACAACATTATTAACAAAATATCGATTCTTGAGAATGATCCATAAAACACAAAGGGGGGGGGAGGACGACAACAGAGAGGCAGGGATAACCTATGATGTCAGGTCAACAAAGCAAACTAAATAAAGTGGAGCATTTGCAAGCATTTAGGTGGGGGGCACACTCTCCTCCCCACCACAATTCTTGTCCAAAGTCCGTCATTAATTAGATTCTCCCACATCACCCCCGCACCCTTGTTACAAAATGGAATGTTGCTCTGCACCGTTGCCAACAGAAAGAAACACTGTTTGACATCCTTCTTTGATCCCATCAAAATCAAACAAATTAACTTTTGAAATTGCTATTTGAAATGAAGTGAATAAGGTAATGAAAAATATATCAGTGGAAAGAGTGTTTATTGCTGAATATTATCGATTTATTGTTTGTTTGTCAAAAATATAGTATTCATGCATATATATATATATATATATATATATATATATATATATATATATATATATATATATATATATATATATATATATATATATATATATATATATATACATACATATATATATATATATATATATATATATATATATATATATATATATATATATATATATATATATATATATATATATATATATGTATATATGTATGTATATATATATATATGTATGTATATATATATATATATAGTTGTATATTCATGAATGCTTTCACAAGCAACCAACATGAGATTTAATTTTAATTTGCCTATCATTCATCAATTTGTCTATTTTGTATCTACTTATCTATAATTTTGCCGAACTCCTGGTGTCAAGTATTACAAAAAAGAACTTCAGATGAAGACGAAACATGGAATAGAAAAGATGTATTTTAAAACTTGGTGGATCTAAAGTCTAAATGTTGTTATTGTAATCATAATTGTAAATAAAATTTAATATATTTAGTTAAAATACTAACTCACTTTTAATTTAGTAACTATACTAATTTACACATACTCTCACAAAGATAGATAGACAAATAGATAGAGAGACAGATAGAAGTATGCATGTATGTGTATGTGCGGAATATATGTGTGTATTGAGAAAATATAATTTATTATAATATGCATTGAGTTATATGAGCATAGGAAGCTTAGAGATATGATACTCATATTTGTTGGAAGTATGACGAATTCGTAATAATTGTTAACTTTTTTTATTTCGAACAAATTCAGGAAGGCAGAAAATCTTTTATTGTTTGCATTTTACATATTTTTAATGCATTAAAGCTTTTAATTATGAAACAGATATACCGAATTACTATAATTCGTATAGCAAGTACTTTAAAAATTGCGTTATATAAGAATTAAAATTAAAATCATACTATATTATTCTTTCACAGAAGATTGACATTTCAATCCAAAAATGTCTAAAAGTGTTCTGTTGCTTTTATTAGATATATAGTAAAGTATCTTCTAAAAGTGATGAAATGTATTTATGTTTTAATGCCTTTCCTTAAATACTGTATTTTAAACGTATTAAATAAGGAAAAATTTTAAATTATACTTCTTGTTGGGATCTATCTTAACCTCAATATTGGCAGTATAACAGGTTTCTAACTGCAACAAGATGGGTAATTATTAAAATTCGTGTACCATGACTTAATTTTGATCTGCTTATATTTTTTTCCAATGGCGAGCACACTTGGGTGACTAACCCTATGCCACAGCAAAGCCATAAACTGCTACTCATTTATCGTTACCCAGCGAGCACCTGTGAACCAAGTCACGGAGGCGAGTAGCGTTACCCGCGCCATACCACCACAAACCCGTTTATAGGGTGGCCCACATTCATACATCATCACAGAAGAAAGGACAGAGATACACAGAGAGAACAGAGAATGAAAGAAATATCCATGCCCGAACCAGGATTCGAACCCGGGACCCACAGCTCAGGAGTCAGGAGCGCTAACCACTCAGCCATTGGTCGGCGATCTGCTTATAATTGTTTGCATTAAACTATGGAATTAATTTCAAATTCTACAAGCGGTGATGAAATTTGTAATCCGCTTATAATATGCATCTATTTATTTTTACACGGTAATAAATCTAATCATATTATGTAATATTTAGTTTATTTAATTAGACGGGTAATTCGATTTCTGAAAATAATATGATTTTATATTTTACATCGAATCCCACTTTTTTTGTACCAACCTGGTAAAGGAAGGGTTAGCACTCTTGCCTTTGGTTTAACAGTTCATGTGTATATTCAGAATCTTCTTTCAGCTGAAGTCTCCTGTCTATTTAGCTATCCAGAAATGCAGTAAACTTAATGGAAACTGATTTCTTATATTAAAAATATTTTCATAAATAAGCAAACATTACACTGGTAGAATTATCAGACAGTTACAAACTAAATAGTACTACTAACTATTGTATAAGTTAGGACATTATAAGTCATAATATGTGTATTATTAATTTATTAATATCGCATCAAAGCAAGATGTTTTATGTACATATGTATTATGCTTTATATGTCTGTATTATGCTCTACACACCCTTTACAACACACCCTATAAAACGTAGAGTAGAACAATCGTGTTTTTATTGATAACAAAACCTTTTATTATATTGCAAAATGACTTTTTAATAAAAGAAAAGAAGAAATTCTCATAATAGGACGTCCTATAGTTTGTAGTGTTCCCGTCAAGTGACTTTTTAAGAAAATAAATTATAAACCACGTGGTGAGGTAGTTTGTACAATCCCATTGCTCTTGTGCATCTAGTGTATTCTATGATATATTAAATGCACTAGATAAATGTAATGTAAAATAACAAACAATATAATTAAATTAATATTTTTGTGGCTGTATTGTATTCAAATGAACAATCTTATCTTCTTTTATCTTTTAAATTATCTTTCATTTAAAGAATTTCTGAATAAAATAAAATAAATGACTTTGGCCAAGAAGATTTTAGGATTTTCACTTTTAAATATATATATTATTTAAAGACAATCTCTGAAAACAGAAAATTTGATATCTTCTATTTCAATGTCTTAAAATAATTGTTCAACAGTTTAAACAATATTTAGCAAATTCATATTCTTTTAAGAAACATACAAAAAGATTTCTAATAAACGGCAATAAAATTTAAAAAAAGTATTAAAATTCCCTTAAAAAGTATGTTTTAAGTGATGATCATGAGTATTCTGGTCGTAATTAAAAACATGGGAATAGTGACTTTTGGATTGTTCGATAATTAGTTGTAGTTAAAACTAGAAATTAATTGCATAATTCAATAAGCAAGGAAAAGTTCAAACTAGTTCATATTTTGCAAAAAAATATAGTTGTTGTAATGTAAATAATTAAAAAAAATTAATTTTTTATTAACTTAATTAGTTTCATTAATTCTGATAAACTTTTACCTGTAAGTATTTGATTAATAGATATGCTTCATTTTAAAATGAGACTAATTAAATTTTGTAAAGATATTAATTCAATATAGTCTAGATCAGAGGTCGACAAATTTTTCTGACTATGTAGATATTTTGTTATGGAACTTGGGGGTTCGGTTGTGTTTATAAAAATAAAAATCAAACAAAAGAAATGTTTAAATGATCCATATAAATGCAAAATCAGCTTATTGAAATTCTTAGAATAGAAATGCTTAATTTATATTAGTGAATTGTAGCATGATAATATGGTTAACTATCTATTAAGATATTTCCCAAAGACAATAAATTATGCATATTCAAAATAACTGATAAGAACATCAAACAATAAAATTTTTAAAACTTACTTCCGCAAAATCATCTCTTATCTTTAGCAATTACTTTTGATTAGCCAGAGCTAAACATGATCGTTTTAGTTGGGAGGAATAAAAATATATAAGATTCTTATAATTAGAGATACCTTAGGAAAATTCGTTATTTTTTGGAGTTATATTTTACATGAGAGGGCAAAACGGAATTGTTTTAATTGAATAAGGTGACATATATTATATAAAAATTGTGCATTTTATACATAACTGTTCTAGTTTGTATTTGTGTTTTACAAGAATTGTTTTGATTAACATTAGTAAAAATATTTATAAATAGCTAATAAATATGTGTTGTATGCATATCTATTATTTTTGTTATCGCACTTTACCTTCAAAGGCCAGGAAAGTTAATACATCTACCTAAAATCATGCACGAGCGTCATGAATACACAAAATGTATCACCCTGATATTTCATAGACTTAACTAACGCTAGGCTTATCAGAATTGTAGGACAACCCACAAATCTATAGGAATGCAAAGTGGTTGAGATTTTACCTGAAAGGTATGTAGGTAGATATTCCCCAAATAAGGAATAAAGTTCACGGCTGGGTATTTAAGTAGCCATTGGAAGTCTCCAAAATTAGAAAACTGATTCTGGGAATGTTATTTGAAGATGTCCATTGTCTTGTACTTGCCCAACAACTTATGAAAGCGAAACGGACATGAATCCTTGGTGGTAATTAAACATTTACGGATCGTTCACCTGTCATATACTTCTCGAGATATATCAGGTGTCTTATGTCAAAACAGTAGCATATGCCCTATACCATTCATTTGAGCAATCCTCTGTTACTATATGCGTTCCAAAGAAATTTGTACGAAAAGAATAAGTTTAAAAGACTTTCTTCTTACCCTCGAACACCCACACAATCGATTCAATAGGAAATAAGGCTCGTCAATTCAGGCAACGTGTTTCTAATGTTGGTTGAATGGAACCATAAGATGTTTTGAAATTTTAGTGACGGCAGTTATGAACAATAATCAAGTTTTAAAGACAGTACTTTAGCTATATAATTAAAGAAAACAGTATAGTTCTACGAATACACCACAAGATTGCAATCCTGTACATGCAATTTGTACCAATCCTGTACCAAAATGCAGGGAGAAAAATTGAAAATAGCAGACATAAAATAAAATTTAATATGTCTCGCTACAGTGGTCAATGACAATCATATGTCTGTAAATTGTCATTGACTGCCATGACATGATCGCCAATAGCGATGGAGTGTCATTGATAGCTTTCCACTGGCAGTGTTAACGGCCAAACCGAGGCATGAAGTTTGTGCCATGCAACCAACAACTGCTCCTGTGTGATCCTTTGGTTTTCAAAACCCAAAGGTAGTTCCGATAAATGGTTTTTATACTGGCATTCATTGATGTCTTAACAATGAAGTTCGCATCAAATTGAAACAATGGTGAACATGTTTTTGTTTTCAAATTCTCAACAAATGTCAATGATCCTGTTTTTTAGTTAATTACACTGATGTCTAAAATTTGATATTTTACCTGATAATTGATACTCACGGTATACTTGGGAAATTATCATTCACGGAAATTTAAATTTTACTTTACTTTGGACATAGTATGTCACACTTCTCGCAATAACAACACGTATGAAATGAATTAAATATGAATAAACTGTCAATGTAGCAGTAATGACCAATCTAATTACTTAATCCGACACCGGTTGTCTGATACATTCACTGCCAACCTTATCGCTTTGTTCGTTTGGAACATATCTCTATCACATTCATATGCAACCCTGACCAGATATGCCACTACTTGAGAAGACAAGGGTAAATGTAACTGTTTAAATAGAATGGAACAAAAATACATAAGATACGCATACATAACAGCCAATCATCGCCGACACATCTGTTATTCTCTGTGATTATATTTTATAAGATAGTACTAAATATAATTGTTTTAATTGAAAGAGTTAAAAAAAACTAAGGATGTTAATTTTTTTTAAAATATTAAATTTTTTTTAATATTTTGTTGATTTTGTGAAAGACTAAAAGTAAGAAAATGTTCACTAGAAGTCAGGGGTCAAAAAATGCATTTGAAGTTTAAGTATTGATTATTATATTAAATTAATATTTATAGAATATACATATTTACCAATAATTGAATATTATTTTTCAAAAAAACATATTTAATTTTCAAAAATTAATATCATTTGAAATAAGTTTTGAAAAAATATTGCATGGCTTTTGGTTATACAATTGAAATTATTTGACGCCAATTGTTATAAAAATGGCAATGCAAAACCTTTAGTTTAATAAAAAAAAATTATAATGGTTTCCAATTTCATGTTATTCACTGGAATTCAACAAATATTTTAAAATTTTGCATAAAATACGTTTAAGGATGCTAAAAATTTACGAAAGTGCTTTTATTATTGCGAAGGGGCACATATAATGTATAATCCAGGATTCCATTCTGAATATTTTTTCCAATGAAAAATTGTTCCCAAGATGATGCATTGTGATGTGTGAGATGACGTAAGCACTAGGCTTGCCTAAATATTATTTCCTGCGTAATTCTTATTGGTCTTCATCTCTATCATGCAAAAAGAAAGGTTAACAGATACGAAAGAAAATCCGCCAAAAAGTCACCAAACTCAGAATTTGGCATCCTGGATTATACGGCATCTGTGCCTTGTGAAAGACCACTACTCTCAAGAAAATGGTCCAGAATATGTGTGAGTTTTATTCTTTCCTTCTTATATTTCTAACAATAAGTTTATCCTTTATAAGAAATAAAATTTTATTATTTAAAGAAGACGCTGACATTATGATGTAGAGATTATCAAAAAAACTGCATTTGTATATTTTTCGATAATTTACAATATCCTTTCCTATATATATTAAGAATCTTAAGGTCAGATACTATATTGTAATGTTGAGAACGCATCAACAAAAATCAAAGAAATTAGATCTATACAATTAGATACATAATAAAATCTCTCTTTATCATAGTTTTCGCATATAATGACTAACAAGTTTATTTTTACTAATTCTTCATCATCATGAATGTTTCATGGCTCCATCATATTTTTAATCTTAAGAATTTTGTGAAGAAATACCTTAAAAGCTGAAAAGTGTTCATTATTAAATTTAGATACATTGATTATATTGTACCGCACCTCGGAGCTCATTATTAAATTTTGATTGCTTGAAAAGTGTTCATTATTAAATTTTGATATATTGATTATATTATACCGCACCTCGGGGCTATATTAATTAAGAGTCGGTAAAACAATCTCTGAAAACTCACAAGACTTTTTTTAGTAGCAATTTTTATTACATACCAGAAATTCCAGCAATATAAGTCACAAATACACAGCTCTAGTTCAATTATTATAACAGGAAGCAGCTTCCAAACACAGAAGCCTCTGATATCTTAGACAAACAACAGCTTCTATTCTCTAAACCAGGATTGATGACAGATCGTCTTCACTAACTACCTTTCCTGAGTCGGGTGATGGTATTTGTAGCTGACTTGTGGCAGGGAAAATCTAAGAGTTTCGCCAAGGTTCTGGAAGGCTCTAGGCAATTTCTCGACCTATGGAAAAATCGTATCGTGTGTGGCGGGCTTTAATATTGGTCCTACAGCTTCAGTGATGAAAATTTTCAAAAATATCTATTTTTGGCCAAAGTATCGCCAAGAGTCTCACCTCAAGCTTGCCAAGTGAATAGAAATGCCATTTTTAACGTAGAATACGCCTAAATAGCATGATTTTTGTCCAAAAGCTGAGTATTTCAGATCTGCCGAGATATTTCAAGAAAGGTGCAAATAATGTTTAGAAATTTGTAGTAATATTCCTTGAAAGAATTGACGTAAGTAATATTTTTAATATGAATATGAATAATACCCACTCAAAATTTTAGGTAATTAACTAGAATCCAATGTAGGATTTTAAACTAGCTTTAATAAAAGCAACAGTCCTTTATTTAGAGAAATGTACTGTAAAAATGCTATTGTCTTTAAATTTAGGAAAATAATACATTTAACAAAAACATTAATATAATTTTGTACAAATCCTAAATTTATGTAATTCTTTTGCAGCCAATTTTTTAAATTATTCCTTAATGGAAACGTCCATAATAAATTCCTTATTAAATTATCCATATTAAATTTCCTTATTCCATAATGGAAATGTCAAAAATACAAGACTCATTGTAGAAAAATCTGAAGTGATATTCAATACATACAATATTTTATTGAAAAGTGATAATTACGATTTTTTTTATTTTCTTTAGTTCATTTCTTACTTTTAGTTCAACTAAAGGAAATCAATTAATATTTCAAATCTCAATATTTTTGCTTACATTCAGTGACATGTAAATTCAACTCCCGCTAAAGGCACTGATTTCTGAAGACATTTTATCACCTCTTCTTTCTTTAGATTTTGAATGAATTACCCCTTCAGAAGTTGAATTATGTGCCGATCTATTGTCATTTTTGACGACAGCTCCAGTTAAGATCAGCCAAATGAGTCATCATTTCGCACGGGTAATTAGGAGGTTGACCACATTCTCCCTTTCTGGGTTACTGGAGCTCCATTGGTTGGGGGCCGAGCTGGCAGCCGAATGGTTAGCACTCTTGCCTTCGGTTCAACAGTTCGTGGGTTCGAATACCGCCTTGGGCATAGATGTTTGTAGTGGTTCGGAATCCACTTTAAAACCGTAAGTCCCGCTCTAATTAGCCCTCGTATGCAAAAAATGACCGTTGAGCGACAAGCAAACCAAAATCCATTGATTGGGGATGTGTCCCCTATTAATGCAAAGTCTTCTCCGCAGGTGTGGCGTGGATGTGAAGAGGAGAGTGCCAGCTCAGGTGGCATCACAGAAGAGGTGGGACCACATCATTTCACTATTATTTAAAACTACGAGGCACTTGGTGATGGGCGAGTATTCCTAACAGTTAACTTTAAGGTACAACCAGACACCTTCATTACTATATATCTATGCATATGTATCATTTTTGACGCAGAATCTGTAATTTTATTAAAACTGACAGTTTGAAATAGACAGTGATCTGTTACATTACACCCGAGGAAAGTATCTAATAACCGAACTATTAAAGAACCTTAAACCATTCCATTACAAGAACTTCACTAGTATAAGATACTTTCGGATTGTCAATAAATCCAAACACGTTATGTTACATATAAAGAATTAAAACAAGAGAAGAATAGTAGACAATAAATATAAAAAATACTATCTCTCTGCAATTCAAGTAACAATTATTAAATTTAATTGAAAGTTTTCGTAAAGCTTTGATTAATTTTGCAACTAAAAAAAATACCCTTAAATTTCCTTTGAATTGAATAATCTCTTTTCAAAAGTAATCTTTTTTCCCCTGCTTATGCTGGATCTATTCTTAATTTTCATAATCATACCTAAAACTACCAAAGGGCACAGCCTGAATAGCGTAAAAGTTTTTTGTTACCTAAGTACAAACAAAGAATCAACGAAAATTGTTCAAATATAAATTATTTGTTAACTACTAAGGATCGCCAACAAATCTCTTTTCTTTGTCCCTAGCTAAGGGAAAACTGATCAAGGAACAAATAAATATATATGGCGATAATATTACTAACGCAATAGGATACAGCAAACTCAAATCTCAACCAATTATTTTTTAATCTTACAGATGTAATAAATATGTTACTATTAAATGTGTTGTTAATGTACACAGATGAATAGATAGAGCATGAATAAATAGAACATTTTATAGTAACATATTTGTTACAGATGTAACAAATATGTTACTATTAAATGCTCTACCTATTCATCGCGCGTTTTCCACGGGTAACTCAAATGTAATAAAATGTGTTTATCCCGCGACTTTTTTGCTGGCTTCTTTTTTCTGTTCTTTTATACAGGAACGCATCTCGACTTTTGACCGTTTAATCAGTGAAATGAATTGCATGCATTATTAGATGTTTAGTTTAGGATTTAACCATCAGATGTCGCCAGTGTTCACTAAACTGTGAAATTTAAAGTATTTAATATTTACCCCTCTATGTCTGCTGCCATTTTCTAATCAGAAATGTCTGCTGCCATTTTCTAATCAGAAATGTCTGCTAGAAAATGTACAGAGATTAGTAGCTTATATATTTATGATTATTTATCAGATTTTGAAAGTAATATTAGTCTGATAGGGATATAGATTTTTTCAGTGGTAGTGATATATTTCTTTCCACTGTGCATTATTTTTTCTTAAGTTTTTTTACCTTCACTTTTTATGTTATGCTATAAATGAAAATTAAACATAATTCTATTGAAGATTATTAAAACAAATTGTGATAATATTTGAAATTGGTGATCCATACAGTTTTGTTTCTCATGATAAAAATCTATAAAGAAATCTTTTCTATAAGGGAAAAATGCATACTTCAATTCTCCAATATAAACAGACTCAAAATATCCAAAAAAATACATAATTTTTAATCTAATCGGCCCGCAAATTGAGCAGTTTTAGGGTTAAATGTGTCGTTATTTATATATTTACTTGTTATCTAAGGTTCCCCAACAAACTGCCCCTTACTAGTAAAATAATTAAGAATAAAGATAAATATTCTGGGTAATTTAAACCAATTAAAAATGGGAGGATTATTTTAAGCAAATATAAAGCAATTTGTATCTCCACAAAGTTAACAAATTTACTACAGTAGCTACCGATAAATTGAATAGGTACAAATGGGTCTCAATTAGTTGTTGTTACTAATGACACTTGAACAAGCCAAGCTCACTATGCCTTGTCAGCTTCTTTCGTTTTAATCAGAGCACCGTGAAGGTGAAAGTACGACTTTGCTCTACACACATGCCATAGGAACCCGTTTATAGGGTAGGCAACCATTCACATCTCCTTCATACAAGGAAAGGACAAAGACAGGATAGATAGAGAAAAAGTACAGCTATGTCCGAACCGGGATTCGAACCCAGGACCTCCTTATCCGCAGTCAGGCACGCTGACCACTAGACAAGTTGCGGCAGGCTTGTTATTCAAATTGAGCGGCATGTTTGTAGCAGTGCATACAGTTACAGAAATGGTTTCCCTTGTATCACAAGGTAAGTTTTTATTCTAACTTTAATATGTCTATTTGCATTTTTAAAAATATTTTTCACATAAGGACATTAATTTCTAATAATTCTAGACAAGAGTTATTGTTTTTCCAGATTTTTTAATTATATTATTTCTTATTTATGAAAAATATATAAAATAATCGAAATGAATTAATTGGATTAGTCAAATGACTTACGGAATCAGAGACATCTAGGTAAACAATGTTTTATCAAAGCATAAATCATAAATCTGTATTTTTAAAATAATATTTGGTTTTCAGTGATAAAATTTATGTGCTGTGAAATATAACATTATTACCAAAAAATATTAAAAAAATATTTTCGAAAATTTATTCCTTCGATTTAATTTTATTTAAAGAAAATTTTAACAACTTATTTGTAAAATTAATCTAGGATTTCAGTGATAGGAGGAACTTCTCTAGCAATGAAATTAATAAAAACAGATTCATTTTGCTTTCTAGGAAAAATACACATTTCTACCTATAAAAGTTTATAAAAAGATTTCCAGGGATAAAAGAGCCAAAAAGGGATGAGAAAACACGAGAGATACTTAAGAGAATTCCAAAACTTTCAATTTTGTCCAGTAATGCGTAAACCTTTTTTCATAAAGGGGATTTTATATTCCATTTCGGGGGAAAAAATCCCTACTTTCCTTAACTCTGAACAGAAGATGTGTATGCAGATGACACTGCATTCGAAAAGGGTCCATCAATCTTAAGCGAGAGAATATGAAACACAAAATGGAATTTTGTACGAACATTCTTCATTGAATATAAAGAAAAATGGCGCAGTATCAAATATTAGTATTATAAATAACGGTACTCTGTTTCTCAGAGAAGAAAAGGAAACTATCAATTTTTACTGGACGTAGACTAGCTTCATAATAAAAAATACGAAAATAAGCATGAAATAATTTTTCGTCAACCTATTTTCTATTATTATGAGATAAGTTATTTCTTAATGAATACCAATGTATCAAAAGGCTTTCATCCTTAAACTAACCCAAGAGTTTTCTAAAAAAAATTTTTATAATATACTTACTTTCGTATGTGTGTTTGATGACGGAATAAATTATTTATATTAAAAATATATGGGACATATTTTTATATTGATTATGTGTTTCCCCTATAATATTATATTTCGAATAAATATATATGTTCCATCCGTCGGAAGGGTTGGGTTTGATTCCCAACTCCGCCAAAAACCCACCGAGTACCTGCAATAAACAAACTCGTTAAATTTGTGCAATTAAAGGTCCTGTGTTCTCTCGTTGAGCAGTTACCATAGGTGTAATGGTCTGAAGAAAAATTTTTCCCCTCCAGATCATAATCAAAATTGAGGGAATGTATCCTTTGGTGCTGCCATCTATCGGAGGAATCTTAGAGAAAAATATGACATTCACCTTCGTGGTGCTCTGTTTAAGCCAAAGACGCACCCTTCTGACTATATTTAACACGGCCGGCGTATTTGGCTTGTCCAAGTGTCTTAAATAACAACGGCAAATGTATATGTAACCATCATAATTTTTTTATTTTTTAGTTGTTTTATGTTTTCGAAGCTAATACTGAGGAGTAAAATTTTTATGTATCTTACTGTATTGTACCCAATGTATAAAATTCAAATTTCTGTTCTTTTATTTAAAAGTTTTAGTTCTTTTATTTAAAAAAAATGTTCAGTAAACATAATTTTTAATCAAGAGAAATTTCATTAAAAATTACATTTACTGAACTGTGAAATGTCAATAGTTTTACTAATAAATAATTATCCATGTAATCATAAATTAGTAATTTATTTTTATAATTAACTTTTGGCGGACAAATATGACTAATTTTAAATTACCTCATTCTGTTCAATTAGTTCTTTCAAAAAGCTTCAACATTTTATCGCTATTACGAACAATATATTTTGCTATAACTTAATGTAATATATAGAAATGTATTAATCAAAATAAATCACTGAGAAACATTATATTATTTCATGTCAGTTACCAGGATAACTATTGACGCAATATTTTTTCTAACCGCGCTAATTTTTTTCTAGTAGCCTCCGGCCCCTTAGGGGTGTGGGTGACTTACCCATCATCACAGCAAGGCCGGAAAGCTTCTACTCATTTATCGTTACCAGGACAGTTCCGGCGAACCAAGTCACGGACACGAGTAGCATTACTCACGTCACTTCACCACAAACCAGGGTGGGCCACATTCATTCATTATCTTAGAAGAAATGACAAGAAAACAAAGAGAGAGGAACATCCCTGCTTGAATCGAGATTCGAACCCGAGACCAACAACTTAAGAGTTAGGAGTGCAATCGATTGGCCACGTAAATTTCATTGATATTATAAAGAAGAATTCAGGGGCCATGGTAGCCTAGTGGTTAGGGGATCGGCCTTCCATCCGAAAGGGTGGGGTTCGATTCCCAATATCACCAAAGACCCACCGAGTACACGCGATATACGTGCTCGTTAAATCTGTGGAATCGAAAGTCCTGTGGTCCGACGTTGAGCAGTTACCATGGGTGCAATGGTAAATTTCCCCCCCCCCTTCAATTCAATGTCAAAATTGAGGGAGTGGATCCTCTGGTGGTGCCATCTATCGAAGGATTTAAAAAAGAGCAAAGGCGTACTTTCACTTTTGTGGTGCTCTGATTAAATCGGACTAACTATTGACTTAAATTCGCATTGTCGAGGCATAGCGAGCTTGGTTTGTCCAAGTGTCATAAGTAACAACAACAACAACAAGTATAATTCAAAATCAAATTATATCTTAATTTAGCTAAGATGTTGGTGAGCTATTTGTAGGAAACTTTTTTAGATATGGTTAAGAGATCTCAAATAAATACTTTTAAATGCGGAAGAGATATTTTTCTTTTATTTTATTCATGTTATCAAAACTTGAAAAACAATTCAGAAATTAAATAATTTATAAAATTTTTCAGTACACCATATTTTATATACAGTCACTTAAATATGTGACTTAGGTCTTTTGAGGACCACCAGGTCTTACATGGAGTCAACGAAACTATAGAAAAAAAATTTATGAAAAGCAAATAATTGGTAAAGAAACAAGATCTAGGTAGAAATATTAAATTTGTTGAGGATTACAATCATTTTCCCCAGAAGATATGCGTCTGTTAACTTGAAACCGAGTAAGTTTCAGAGAAACGTCCTTTGGATTAGACAAAAGGGAGAAACTTGATGCAAATATTTGATTCTTAAATATCTTAACGGGTTCAGTATTCAATCATTATTTTCTAATTTGTTCCTAGTATTGTGACACGATTTTATCTTTTGAAAACAACTACAGAAATACGAGAATCATTAAAGGGATTTCTAATCTCTTTCTATGCGGAAATTGAGTCTTCCTGTATAAATATTTTTATATCGTAAATGTTTATGCATGTTAAATTTAGAAATTAACCTTCCTATATAAATCTTTTGAATAAATATCTGATGTACTTAACTGCCTTCCATTTTTTCAAGTACTTCATTTATGTTTATATATATATATATATATATATATATATATATGTGTGTGTATGTGTGTGTGTGTGTGTGTGTGTGTGTGTGTGTGTGTGTGTGTGTGTGTGTGTGTGTGTGTGTGTGTGTGTGTGTGTGTGTGTGTGTGTGTGTGTGTGTGTGTGTGCAGTGCATGATGTGTATATATATAAGAAAAATAAAGAATTATTGAACATTTATGTGGTGCAAAGATAATATTAATTAACTTGACTTCTTTTGTGTTTTTATTTTTTGTCTAAATTTGCATACATTTTCATTTAAGAAATTTGCATAAATTATCTTAATTTGATTGAACTAAATTACCTTTTTTTTCAATCAAATTTTTATCTCAATTAGTTCTCTCTTTCACATACATATCACATTTCAATAATAAATTCCTTCTACTTTTCTTCCCCTTATGTATTCATGGTTTATATTATAGATTCTCAACGCGGGGGACAGCACCCTCTTCTGGGCGTTTCCCTTTCAGGGGTATGGTAGAGGACAGAAAAAATAAGGGAAGCTTATATGACGCAGAAAGACGATGTTAGATTGAATGATTAGCCTACAATAGAGTGTTAACAGTGAGTGTAAGTGGAATGAATGCACACAAAGGAAATTTACAAGTTTGTTTATAAAAATATGTTTAATTATGTATGCTTTAAGCAGTGAGTCGCATGCACTACGGTCAAATCTTCTTCTTCTTCATCCAACGCCCGCCCGTGGCCGATGGGCCATTTGGCGCCGTGCTTCCCAGTAAGTCCAGCCCGCCCATGCAAGTCGTCGTCGGCCTGTTCCAGAGCATCACAACAAGCCAGGTGTTCGGCTGTACCCTCGCCTGTAGAACACAGGGGGCAGAGGGGAGTATCCTGTGGAGATGCTTCTGAAGGTAGCCATCCTGACGGTGGCAACCGCCACTCCACGCGGCAGGCTGTTGGGGATGGTATTGCAGCTGACAACCGTCTCCCAACTTTTGCCAACAGCAGCTGCCTCCCAGGCTGTCCTAATTGATTTTTCAATACGTAGATTAATAGTACTATGTGCAGCAGAATAGCTTATAGCCTGTCTTCTTGGGTCAAGTCACATCTAGATTTGGCAAGCCTATCTGCACGCTCATTGCCATCAATATCACAATGCCCTGGCACCCATTGCAAACAGATTTCAGTTTTTTCTTGCAGTTGCGAAAGGATTTCCCGGCAGGCCATAACAAGGGCATCATGTGGGAGCAATCAAGTTATGGCCTGAAGAGCTGCTGTTGAGTCAGAAAGGAAAACCACCTTTTTAAGACTGTCAAATCTAAAACACACATTTAAGGTTTCTAGTGGGAAATTTGGAAAACAATGGGGAATTTTACAAATTAAAGTGTAAAAGTTTGAAAATCTATGGTTTATGTGTGAATCCATTGCATTATACTAAAATTCCTTCATCAACAATTTCATTTTTCATCATAACTGACTTGGAGACTTAACATGCTGGCCTAGATTTGGAACTAGATTCATAATCTGGATATTGTCTATTCAATAAAATTTATAATATGAAAAATTTCAAATTAATATATCAATGACATCTTAATATTTATTTTATTTTAAACAGGATTAGAATCTAACTTATTGCAAATATAGACGACCCTGAATAAATTTCCATTTCTGTTTTTCTCATGATGATTTATTATCACATTCTTATACAAAACAATTTTTCCATGAATGCATCGTTCCGATGAAATTTACAAACATTTCCTTAAGACATTCCCTTGTTTTTTCATTAAAAATATTGAATGTGAGGGGTTCATTGCCCTCTTCTCTAGCAATCAATGTAGCTTCCGCTGTTGGCAGCGCATGCAAATTTAAGTGTATTTTCATCCATTGTCCATTTAGAGGCACTTGAATATTCATCAAAACAGGGAAGAAGTTAGAAAGAAGAAAAATGGAAAAAAGGGTGATTCATGAAAGCAAATTAGTTTGATTTATGATTTGAGTTAATGTGTTGAGAAAATTTGATGAACAATTTATAAAATAAATATTGTATTAAAATTTAAAGCTTTTATGAATAAACAAAGAGCAAATAGAAAACTTCCCTTTTTAATTTTCCTTTTTTTTACTTTTCCAAACTTGATGATTTACCTTTAAGTAAATCACTCAAATATATTTCAGTAAATTTGATGTTGTTGAATATAAAGAAATCAAAAAGTATTTAATTCTTATCATATTACTGAGTGTTAATAAATTAAATTTAATTTAATGGATTAAAAAATAATATATTAATAAAATAAATAGATATTTTAATACAACGCTGAAAATTCTTTTTATGAAATAATAGAGCATGCTCATTTCAAAAATATTTCTGTGAATAAAAAATCTGTAATGATGTCTAAAATTTGGTTGAATAAATGAAACGTTTAAACTTACCTTCTTTCTAACTGCAACACTAGTTGGCTAACCCTTTGACACAACAAGGCCAGAAATTGCTATTCATTTATATTATTCATTTTATATTATTCATTATTATATTATTTATATTATTCATTATTACCCGATGGGCACCTGTGAACCAAGTCATGAAGTCGAGTATCATCACCTCGGTCACACACCACATACCTGTTTATAAGGTGCACCACATTCTTTCATTATCTCAGAAAAAAGGACAAGGACACACACACAGAGAAAATGGAATACTCATGTCCGAATGGATTCGAACTTTTGACAAGCACCATTGGAGTCAGGAATTGGCCACTCCGCCATCTGCTGGCAAACCTTAAATTTAATTTAAGGGCACACTTACCATATAATCCAAGATCCCAAATTCTGAATTTTTTTCGGCGATGAAGAAATGTAGTCAATATGACGTATTGTGACGTGTGGAATGACGTAAATACTAGGGTTGCCAAAATAGAGTTTTTTACATAATTCTTATATGTCTTCATATCTAAATATTATGATGTAATAAAAAACCAAGTTACCATATATATAAGAAAATCCACCAAAAAATCACCAAACTCAGAATTTGGCATCCTGGATTATACTGCATCGGTGCTAATTTAAGAATTTTTTCTTCAAAAAGCAATTAGGATCACATATACAAGTAAGTCACAAAAAAGTATATGCATAGTTTAAGTTTAAAGAAAATATTTTATGATAATAAGTATATATAGATTAATACTAGATATGTCATTGCAGTCGTAACATTGTATAAAGTATATATAAAGTTCTAAAGGGATTAAATTTAGTACTTCCTTATTTGTATAGATGTATAAGAAACAGCTATGATAGTAGACAATAATATTACATTTGAGAGTTCTCTATCCTAAAAAGAACTTAGTAAAGTAACTATCTCTTTAGCTATTAGATATAGAAGAAGAATTCGATTATTTAATGACTGAGCATTACATAAAATAATAAAGGGTTTTTCCCTGTAGAGTATATTTAGGATGTTAGGAAAAATCTTTAAGTGCATATTATGCAAAAGAAAAATAAGGAAAAGTATTATTTGATATATCATATATAGCTTAGGGTATATTTCCCTCTATAATATATAATTTTTCATGCCATTTAATGCCATAAAACTTGGTTAACACTATTCTTCGCTATTTTAAAAGTATAACATTATTTTATAGCAGCTTCTTAAAAGTGTTTTTATCATGTGAATTACAAGATGGTTTCTAATATATCTGTTCAAATAATATTATGATAATCCTTCCTATTTTTCAATACATTTTTCCTAGGCATTTTCTTGAACTTGTGGGTTTAAAGTTTATAATCGGGTAAGCCATGATTTTTAGACAAGTAGAAGATGATGACTAACAAAATAGCCATTGCCGCTTTTTAGGCAAAAGATAAACTGAGATAGGGTTACCAGAAATTAAATTTTATCACCAAACCAAAGAGTATCCACTTCTACATCGAAATCCAATCTGTGTGTACTTATTAAATATTAAACTATTTTAATTATTTCATGTACAATTTAAATTGTCATAGCAGGATGTATATTTAGTTTTGAGAACCATTGTGTGTGTTTAAAGGATTCAATAATAACCTTTCATAACATGTGCAAATCTTTTGATTTAGTTGACCTACTGCCTATTTGAATAGGAGACATAATTGCTTTTATAATCGTCTGTAATAGATACCTTAAATCATTTTTCCTTGTATTCTTTATGTATTTTAAAAATATTAAAAAACAGTTTTTACAGAATATTAAAAAGAAATCTCTGATATAGCTGAATCCGATTTTAGCATGAAAGCAAAGTAGTCTGTAGAAAATAATTTAATAATCTCCAACAAATGTATCCAACAAACAACTGGACTATTCTGTTGTCAGATTTGTTGGATTCAGCAATTGGACTTGTTGCATGCACCAGAAATAGTATCTAGCATGTCCACTTCCAGATCTATTCCAGGGGCCTAAAGATATTGTTTAGATTGATAAATATCAAAAAAATGATTTAAATACAATTTTATTTATCTATAATGATTATAATATAGGATGTATCTATGATGATTTACCTTTAAGTAAATCACTCAAATATATTTCAGTAAATTTGATGTTGTTGAATATAAAGAAATCAAAAAGTATTTAATTCTTATCATATTACTGAGTGTTAATAGATTAAATTTAATTTAATGGATTAAAAAATAATATATTAATAAAATAAAGAGCCTCTCGAGCTCCTTCTCAAGTGGGCACTTGCAATAGTGACGTCGGCTATTAAGTGGTTCAACCACCACAGTTCGGCCGTCCTGAAATCGGCTGGCCCTCCAGACGACACTGCAAATACATAAAAAAGAAAAACAGCAAAACAGGGAAAGAAACAAGCAGAACAGAATAATTCTCTGAAAAGAAACAAACTTTATATTCATCTTCTTAGATCTGAAATAAAGAAATGAGTCAGTATATCTTTTAACTTCATTATAGTCAGTTGGACTTCCGACTATCCTTCAGCACAATTCAACTTTAATTTAACTCCAACTTGCATAACATCCTCGTCTTTTGGCATACTATACCAGGGTTTTAGAAATTCAGCACAAGTCGTGGTACCGTTAGGTCCTTCATGACTTCCTTCTTTGATTACATCATAGGTGTTGCCTCCTTTAACTTTAGTAACTCTGTATGGTCCTAAATATTTTGATTTCAGTTTTAAGTGGGGTCCAAACTGAGTTCTTTTAATAGCGACCAAATCGTTAACTCCATAAGATTGTGGTTCTTTTCTTCTTAAATTATACGTTTTCCTGTTTTCTTCTTGGATCTTGAAAATTTGTTGTTTAGCATGTTTTCTGAGTTCATCTCTTTGAGCTTCAAAATTAGCTTGAAATTCCTTTTCAATAATTTCTTGGAGCTTACTAATACCTCAAACATTCATCTTCGTACCAAAAAGCAACTCAAAAGGTGTGGTATCTATGCTTCGTTGATATGTTGAATTAATCGTCTGCTGCAGTTCGTTCGTAAGTTTATACCACTGAGATGGATTCTCTAAAGATAGCTTTGAAATAACTGATATGATTGTTTGGTTGATCCTCTCAACTTGTCCGTTAGCTCTTGGCAAACCAGTGGTTATTAAATGGTGTTTAATATTCTCTTTAGAGCAATAATCTCTGAATTCACCAGAGCTAAAAGCTGTACCTCTATCAGAAATAATTTGGTAGGGATTTCCAAAGACTGATTTTAGAGTTTCTAATTTCGAAATGACTTCAGCAGATGTTGTGGTCTTCGTAGGAAAAATCCAAACGAACTTAATAAAAGCGTCAATAATTGTTAAAATATACTTATAATTTTTATGTGTGCTTTCTAAAGGTCCTAAATGATCAATATGGTATGTGTATAGTGGTACGTCATTTTTATGCAATGGGTGTAATAAGCCTTCTTTCTTTCCTCTTTTGTGATTTACGAGAATACAGTGAACGCAATTAGATATGATATTTTCTACTTTCTGTTTAAGTTTGGGAATGAAATAATGGTCCTCAATGCTTTTCTCTGTATATTTGATTCCAGTATGTCCCTTTTCATGCGCACTTCTAATAATTTCCATCTGCATACTTCTTGGCACAACCACTAACTCCTTACCATCAACAAATTTATAAAGAACTCCGTTTCTCTCAAAATAATCTTCATAAATAGAGATTTTTAATAATTCTTTTATCGTTTTTATTTTATCATCATTATCTTGGGCTGATTTTAATTTCGGTATGGTATTATCGCTTGAGATGCAAAATATGTTTACAGGGGATTTGCTTAGTGCGTCAACATGAGTCATTCTTGTACCGGAGCGATGCTCAATACTATAATTAAATTCTTGGAGCAATAAAGCCCAACGAGCAACACGAGTTGACAAATCTCTTTTTGCATAGTCTTTTCGAATGCGGAACAGTCAGTGACAATTTTAAATGGAATTCCTAATAAGTAAACGCGGAATCTTTTTAACGCTTCAATAATTGCAAGAGCTTCAAGTTCGTAACTGGAATACTTCTTTTCGGCATCTGTTGTCTTTTTACTCATGAAATAGATGGGATGAAAATTTTTATCATTTGGGGATTTCTGTAATAAAATAGCTCCATATCCTTCTATGCTGGCGTCACAATGCAGTTCAGTTTTGTAATTTGGGTTGTATATACTTAACACAGGTTTTTGAGCTAAAATTAACTTTAATTGATTAAAAGAGTTTCTTTCCTCTTCACCAAATTTAAATTTCCTATCTTTCTCACTCAATCACTCAATCTCTAGATCACTCAATGGCCTAGCAATAATGGAATATTTTGGGATAAATTTCCTGAAATATCCAGTCAATCCTAAAAAACTATGGATCTGTTTCAAATTAAGTGGCTCAGGGAAATGAAGCACAGCTTTAGTTTTCAAAGTAGATGGAAAAATTTTCCCTTCTTCGATGATATGGCCTAAAAATTCAATGCGCTTCTTCAAAAAATGGGATTTTCTAAAATTTATTTCTAATCCATATTCGCTCGCAAGATTTAAGACTTTTTCAAGCCGTTCGACTCCTTCTTCAGTTGAGGAAGACAAAATAATTATATCGTCCATATAAGGTAAAACAATACCATCATTAATCAGTGGTCGGAAAATAGTATTAATAAATCTTTGAAACACAGCTGGGGAATTACACAGTCCAAAAGGAACCTTAAGAAATTGGTACTGTCCTTCATGAGTTACAAATGAAGTGTATTTTCTACTATCCTTCTTTACATCTACATGGAAAAATCCATTCTTGAGATCAATTGTACTAAACACACACGATTCTTGCAATCTATCTAATATATCTTCAATCAATGGGAGGGGAAATTTATCTTTTACAATTTCTTTATTTAATCTCCGATAATCAATGCACAAACGAGGTGTTCCGTCTTTTTTCTTTACGATTACTACTGGGCTACAATATTCTGAAGAACTGGGTTCTATTATACCTTGTTCTAACCATTCATCTATTTGGGTTTCAACTATCTTTTTCTCTGAAAATGGTAATCTACGGGGTTGATTAGATATAGGCTCATTACTTTTTAACAAAATATCTAATTGAACATTAGTTGATTTTGTTTTATGTGGTACATAACTCGAAACTAATTGTTGCAACTTATATTTAAATTTTTTGGAATACTAGGTTCAATGTTCAGTTCAACTTCATTAAAAGTTAAATCAACAGGTAGAATTGATAAAGTATTAATTTCTTTTACACATTGATACTTATTTTTAATCATAATTCCGTTTTCATTAATTAAGGTTTCACCCTGCATTAGTACATTCATTCCTATGATGGCATCATTTCGACGCCGCAGGCGGACAGCCTACTCGCGAAGCGAGTGTGAGGCTGAAAGTGTCCGCTGCGTGAAAAGACCCATCACAGAGGAACAACGAGGCCCCCCTGTCGGGCCCGGAAAGCAGAGCTGTTCCAATTGCCGCGTTCCGAGCAGACGGGTTATTCTCTGACTAACCGATGTTATGGATTGTCATCTAGAGTCTCTGTGTTCGCCTCCGGATCAAACCAGACAAGCCACTCCCTCAACCCAACGCGTATGCGCCACTTCCCACGTTTATTTAAAAATTTTGTATCACATCATTAAGCCCGATCGCGAGGTGTGGGTCACGCAGTGAGCGACACCTTTACATGTGCGGGCTGGGGAGGGAGTGCCCTCATGGGGGACTTTGTGGGAAGGTGAGCCGTATTTACGCTAGTCTAGAGGGAAACCATGAAAACCTCAAGAACTCACCCCGAGTTGACAAGCAACTCTGCTGCGGTTACAGAGAGAGCTGCAGCACGCTCTAGGTCGTGAATCAAGGTGGGTGATGATGTCACTGGAATAAAAGTTCAAATCAGTGAATGCATCCATGGTCACTAGATGTGGTGGTTGTAGTCGCGGTTGACTAAGTTCGATGTGTAGTAGAAAAGTTCGTACTATCACAGACTTTGTCAGTTTCGCTATTCAATGTTGTCACATTTGGGCATTGACCGTCTGAGAAACCACTTGTGTGGCCGGCCAATGTCCGATTTGCACTGAAATCAAGTGTCTCTGGAAAGCACAAAAGCCTTGGCTTGCACTGCACATGATGGCATCATTTGACATAACATTATTTTCAACCACATAAATATCTTCTTCACACTTAAAATCATCTATTTTAATATTTCCCTTAAAATAGCCCAACGGCTTTACAACACATTTACCAAAACCACTTAGAGAAGAATTTAACGGAAATAACTCTACAACATTTAATTTATCAAAGACAGATTTACGAATCAAAGTTACTTGGCTTCCAGTATCTATTAATGCATTAACATTCAAATTATTAATAATTACATCAATCATTATTGTTTTAACATTAACATTCATTGTTGCTACTTCAGGTTAAGAATTAGTTTCTGGACACAATGAAGCTTTATGTCCAAAATTATTACATCGAAAACATTTAATACCCTTCTCTTTATGTTTACAAAATTTAGAAATATTATTTTTTTCACCACAATTAAAACAAATTTTATCTTTACAATCATCAAAATCACTGTATTTCATTTTTCCAAAACCATCATTGTACCTTATTTTATTTACATTTTCATTCTTAGAATTAACTATATTACTATATTCATATTTTGATTTCGTTTTATCAAAATTATTATATTTATCATGAGAATTATATTTTGTTTTCGTTTTATCGAAATTATCATATTTAAAATGAGAATTATATTTTGTTTTCGTTTTATCGAAAGCATTTTTACTTTTAACAGAATCACTTTTTATTACTTCATAAACTTTGAGTTTTTCTTTAAATTCACTTAAATTCTTACATCCATACAAAATAATTTTGTTTTCTTGTCTATCATTTATTCCATTAATAACATAATGCATTAAGGCAGATTCTTCAATTTTACCGCAATTGCACAACTCCTTCATTTTTAAAAAATACTCCTGAACAGATTCATAATCATGCATTTTCCTTTTACGCAAAAGCTCATGTAAGTTAGCTGAGTTTATTTCAAACGAAAATTCATCGATCAAGGCTCGTCTCAATTTTTTCCAAGAATTTATTTGTGGTTCTGTCCGAACGAATAATAGAGCATTTCCTCCTAACGATCTTTTAGCCATAACAAATTTCTGTAAGTCTAATAAATTAAATAATTTCGACATATCCTCAAAATGATCAATCCAATTAATTACATTTTCATGTGATTCTGCATTAAATTTAGTAATAGTGCTTTCGATATCTTCATAATTAATATTAACACTTGGAATAACAGTATGTGCATAAAAATCATTTTCACAAACATTTTCATTCTTCTTAAAATAGTCAGATGCACTTTTCTTTTTACTTATATTGCATTGCATTGAAAAATCATTTCTACTTATTTCTTCTTCCACTTCACTTTCTGAGTCAGCAGTTTCCGAATCCTCTTTAGTGTTTTGAGCTAAGAGTTCAAGGTCACATAACAGAGACAAAATTCTTTCTGCGAGCTCTGCTTTGGATCCTTGAAAAGAAATATTTAAAATGTTCGATGCAGTAATAAGTTCGCCATGCGAAAACTCATTGTTTATGTTTTTTAGTTTGTCTCGATACTCATTACTTTCGATATCAAAATCAAAACCGTCAAAATTTCTAATTCTTTTACGATTTAATCTATCTCCATCATGATCAAAAATCAATCTATGCAAAATTGTGATTTTATCTGCTTTAAAATTTTTCAATGCAACGCTTATTTCTTTTATATCGTTTAATATCATCATGTACTTTGAAAAATGTTCACGTACCTCTCAAAGATGTTCGATGAGGATCCACGTCTTTCTCTCGTTCCAAACCGATACTTAACGTAACGTCTTCTTCTAATGAAAATCCTTCTAACTATCTGATGCGATAATCATTGAAACACAATATGAAATATTTTGTAATTCAGCTTATCATCTCAATCCCACTTCTGAGTTTTGTGGGAGGGGGAGTGGCCAAGGCGTAATTAACTAATTAACAATTCTTATACAAAGCCTAATATTTAATTAACATGTATTTACAAATATAAATATATACAAGTTTGAGATATTTACAATTAATCATCTTAATTGAATGAAATTTAAAGTTCAAGTTTAAAGTTATGGGGGACAGGAGCAGTCGTCTTGCTGCTATCAAAAAGGAACGCCTTCGCGTCTTTTAGATAATTTCTCTTCTGCCCCGCTCACTGGGGAAGCTGTTGCGCCTCTCGAGCTCCTTCTCAAGTGGGCACTTGAAATAGTGACGTCGGCTATTAAGTGGTTCACCCACCACATATATATATATATATATATATATATATATATATATATATATATATATATATATATATATATATATATATATATATATATATATATATATATATATATATATATATATATATATATATATATATATATATATATATATACACTACTGGCCATTAAAATTGCTACACCCAGAAGGAATGCAAATAACAGAACGATAATTATTGGACACATACATTATAATGGAAAGAACAAGTGATTAGATTTACAGGAAATTAGGATGTATAGATCTTGAGAAATCATTACCCAGAGCAGCCACCTCTGGCTGCAATAACAGCATTTGCCCTAGGCATGGAGTCAAACAGAGATTGTATGGCATGTACGGGAATCTCAGTCCATGCAGCCGAGCTGGCAGCCGAATGGTTAGCGCTCTTGCCTTCGGTTCAACAGTTCGTGGGTTCGAATCCCACCTTGGGCATGGATGTTTGTAGTGGTTCGGAATCCACTTTAAGCCGTAAGTCCCGGTCTAATTAGCCCTCGTGTGCAAAAATTGACCGTTGAGCGACAAACAAACCAAACAAACCAAACCAGTCCATGCAGCTTCAACACTATGCCACAGTTCATCAACAGTAGTGGATGGTGAGTGATGGCGTGCCAATCGCTCGGCAACTATTGACCACACGTTTTATTTGGTGACAGATCAGGAGAACGTGCTCGCCAGGGTAATAGTCGAACCTGTTCTGTATCAATGAAGTTCAGAACAGTACGGGCAACATGCAGTCGTGCATTATTCTGTTGAAGCAAAGCATTGTTACAGGCTTCGAAGATAGGGCAGAGCCACAGGCCTTAAGACATCGGAAATGTAACGATTGCTCTTCAAAGTGCCGGTAAGGCGAACAAGAGGTGATCGAGACGTGTATCCAACGGCACCCCATACCATCACTCCAGCAGATGCATCAGTATGGCGATGTCCAATGCAAGTTAGCAATGCGCATTCTCCACAATGCCTCCAAACACGGATGCGGTCATCATGGTACTGTATACAGAACCGAGATTCATCTGTAAAAATGACGTGATGCAATTTTCGCGTCCAGGTTCGTCGCTGAATACACCATTGAAGGCGCTCCTGTCTGTGACGCAGCGTCAATGGTAGCCGAAGCCATGGTCGCCGTGCAGACAATCCACGCTGCTGCAAACGTCGTCGAACTGTTCTAGCAGAAACTTGTTGCCTTGCAAATAACTCCATTTCTGGACTCAGGGTTCGTGACGTGGCTGTACGATCCCTTGTGACCATGCGGATAAGATGTCTGTCTTCTCTGCTGTTAGTGATGGGGGCGTCGCTGAGATCCTGCATGACATTCCGTATGATTGTCCTGAACCCATCGATTCCATATTCTGCTAACAGTCATGGGGTCTCGACCGACGCGAGCAGCAATATTGCGGTACGATAAACCGCAATCCCTGTAAGCTATAATCCTTCCTCGATCAAAGTCAGACACGTGCTGATAGGCATTTCTTCTTCTTACACGAGACATTACAACAACTTTCTTTGCTGAAAACAACGTTGAAACAGAAACTGAGTATGAAAAAACTGCTGTCAAATCTCTGGTTTTATGCACATTTTAGATGTCGCTACTGTCCTCTGCTTTGTATGAATGCGCTGAAAATCTAATCATTTGCTTATCACAGCAAGTTCTACCTGTCATGCAAATTTCACGTGTGTGGTGTGCCGCTTTCCTGGTGTAGCAATTTTAATGGCCAGTAGTGTATATATATATATATATATATATATATATATATATATATATATATATGTGTGTGTGTGTTTATATATATATATATATATATATATATATATATATATAAACAAAAAGTCTTCTAAATATCAATAGTTGAACCATTAATTGTACTCATAAAATCAGTTAGCTCAAGTTAAATAATAATGTGTTCTGATCATTTAAATTTCTGAAGTGAATATTTTTCCAGTTAGCACGATTGTCAATTTAAAATTCACTTGTTATGAAAATTCTAATCAGTATATGGCTTTACGACTGATATTAAGGATTGAAATGTTAAATTTTCACCAGGCGCAAATTTGAAGGAATCCGTCCAGCAGTTGCCTTGTTTTCAAGGAATATTTCAATAAGAATCTTTTAAAAAGCATTACATAAGAATAACTTAAAAGAGGCTATTAAGTTTCTTTGCTTAATTTTAAGTAGAGTATTGAAGATGAAAATATTTGAATACTAGTCAATACAGAATGCTAGTTTACAATTTGAATACTAGTCAAAAAAATAATGAAAAATACAGTTTTAAAAATTAATATTTTTATTTTAAAATATTGAATTGATTGAATTTATTTCTTTAATAATAAATTCAATACGCTCACAAAAATAATGAAGAGTCCAACTTTAAAGATTAATAATATTATTCTAAAATATTGAATTAATTGAATTTATTTCTTTAATAATAAAAATATTTTTGGTAATAAATCATGTTTTATTTTAAAAATTGTTTATTAGTAATATTCTTCATAAAATGTTTATAGGTTCTTTAAAATTGAAACATTACAATTCTATGAAAAATATTTTGTTCAATTGCATTACAATGATTAGTAATATTTATGTCTATGAAATTGATAATAAACTCTATTACTATCTTTATAATGGATATTCTATTGAATAGATATAAAGCAAATTGAGTTTCAGTGATACTTATTGCCACTAATCCCAAAATGATTTCAGTAGATAAGTAAAACTGGAATATATTTTATTATTTTTCCAATTTGCTTTATTTGCTTTTAAAAATGTATTTTTCATGCCCTTTATTATAGTATTTTTATTGTTAAAAACTACTTTTTGAAGCTAAAACAAAGATAACATTTATGTTAATGTAAATGCTAAAATTTATAATCAGTTTAACTCGCCTACTTAATGAAGTTCTATGATTTCAGTATAAAAATCATTTTTTTGTAAAACCTTTCTTTATTTTACAACTGTTTCTCTGCTTTTTCAGTGCCGGCCGATGACGGAGTATTCAGCGTTCCAGGCTTCTGAGCTGTGGGTCCCGGGTTCGAATCCCTTTTCGGGTATGGATGCCACTTTCTCTCTGCGTTTCGATGTTCTTTCATCTGAGATGATGTTTCAATGTGCGCCACCCTATAAACGGGTTTGTGGTGGTATGGCGCGGGTAATGCTACTCGCCTCCGTGACTTGGTTCACAGGTGCCCGCTGCGTAACGATAAATGTGTAGCATTTTCCGGCCTTGTTGTATTGAAAAGTTAGTCAACCAGTGTTCGCTGTTATTAAAATTAACTATTTTTCAAAAAAGAATTATTTTCCATTAAAATTGGTTAATTTAAATTTATTTATTTTTAACAAGTAATTTTTATGTAATTTTTCTTGTATATTTATTTATTCTTGAACTAGATGGCATTTTTATTATCTTAAAATGCTGTTTTTACGTTTGAAAAATTTCTTCTTAAGACTTAAGTAAATATATTATAGATATTTATATATTCATTATGAATAATTATTAATCTAACAAAACCATTTAATCATAAATAAGCAAGAACTTGAAAGAATAAAAAATATTTATCTGTAAAATACTGATGTTTTAATTTTTTATAAATTAAAACATCGGTGTATTTTACAGATAAATATTTATTCATTATTTTTAAATAACAAACAGAAATTTTGGCACTGCATAGTGAACAGTCAAATACATTTAATGAGGAATCACATTTACATAAGGCATTTTAGTATTAGGCATGTATTTGCTGTCCCATAACATGTACTTTACAATGGATAGCATGTACTTTCCTAGATAGTACGTATTTTCCATGGATAACATGTACTTTTCTAGATAGTACGTACTTTCCATGGATAGCATGTACTTTCCTAGATAGTACGTACTTTCCATGGATAGCATGTACTTTCCTAGATAGTACGTACTTTCCATGGATAGCATGTACTTTCCTAGATAGTACGTACTTTCCATGGATAGCATGTACTTCCCTAGATAGTACGTACTTTCCATGGATAGCATGTACTTTCCTAGATAGTACGTACTTTCCATGGATAGCATGTACTTTCCTAGATAGTACGTACTTTCCATGGATAGCATGTACTTTCCTAGATAGTACGTACTTTCCATGGATAGCATGTACTTTCCTAGATAGTACGTACTTTCCATGGATAGCATGTACTTCCCTAGATAGTACGTACTTTCCATGGATAGCATGTACTTTCCTAGATAGTACGTACTTTCCATGGATAGCATGTACTTCCCTAGATAGTACGTACTTTCCATGGATAGCATGTACTTCCCTAGATAGTACGTACTTTCCATGGATAGCATGTACTTCCCTAGATAGTACGTACTTTCCATGGATAGCATGTACTTTCCTAGATAGTACGTACTTTCCATGGATAGCATGTACTTTCCTAGATAGTACGTACTTTCCATGGATAGCATGTACTTCCCTAGATAGTACGTACTTTCCATGGATAGCATGTACTTTCCTAGATAGTACGTACTTTCCATGGATAGCATGTACTTTCCTAGATAGTACGTACTTTCCATGGATAGCATGTACTTTCCTAGATAGTACGTACTTTCCATGGATAGCATGTACTTTCCTAGATAGTACGTACTTTCCATGGATAGCATGTACTTCCCTAGATAGTACGTACTTTCCATGGATAGCATGTACTTTCCTAGATAGTACGTACTTTCCATGGATAGCATGTACTTCCCTAGATAGTACGTACTTTCCATGGATAGCATGTACTTTCCTAGATAGTACGTACTTTCCATGGATAGCATGTACTTTCCTAGATAGTACGTACTTTCCATGGATAGCATGTACTTTCCTAGATAGTACGTACTTTCCATGGATAGCATGTACTTTCCTAGATAGTACGTACTTTCCATGGATAGCATGTACTTTCCTAGATAGTACGTACTTTCCATGGATAGCATGTACTTTCCTAGATAGTACGTACTTTCCATGGATAGCATGTACTTCCCTAGATAGTACGTACTTTCCATGGATAGCATGTACTTTCCTAGATAGTACGTACTTTCCATGGATAGCATGTACTTTCCTAGATAGTACGTACTTTCCATGGATAGCATGTACTTTCCTAGATAGTACGTACTTTCCATGGATAACATGTACTTTCTGTGGACAGCAGGTCAAACTCCCATGTCGCTAGAATGAAAACAAGGAAATCTCTCAAGCACCTTCCAGGCAGACATAAATGTAGAAAGCTTAAAAGTCAGATTCTATTACTCAACAGCTACCGGAATCAAACTCGTGACCTTCCAATTTAAAGAACGATGTTCTTTATAGAATAAAGTAAACCCAAATAGAAATATTATGGCTGATTCTTAACTCTAAGCCATGTATAAAAAATTCACACAAATCAACATAAATATTTCTATAAATGTATATAATTTATGCAGCTGTTTAAAATATATTCGTATGGACATCGATTAACAAACATAACACTCTTCAGTAAATACAAGAGAAAATAGTTTAAATTGCATGTTACATTCTCTTCCAATATGCAAGTATAACAACGGCAAATATCTGGAGCATACATTTCTACGTGACAGGGAAGGCGCGTGGGTGTTTTGACAGGCTTTTTAAATTGCATTATCCTTGTCAGTATTCGAATTTCGTTGAATAAAAGGCATTTCCATTGATATATTTGAAAGAAAGATCGCCCTAAGGATAGCACTCTATTACAAATGCTGTTTCATATGTAAATAGTCTGTCTATTGTAGGTTAGGGCCTGTTAAGGAAAATATTCATTGGATTAGAATGAATTTAGATAGTGTATTAGAAATTATTCAATTTGAGTGAGTTATTTCTTGTGTTTACTGCTTCATTTGTCTTTTCATAACAGCCATTAGATCTTACGATTTCAGTATTATCTCAGTAAGAGTATTTAATGACATATCAAGTTGAACAAAGCTATGCTATTTAAAAGATTGTTTAATATTTTAATTATATAAATTGTGAAGCCAATTAAATAATGTGAATAAAATATAATTTTAATATTTTATTAATACTCTTTAATAAGTAGTTAAATACTGTTCTAAACCAGATGATTCAAATTTACTATAGACGAAATCAGCTATTTTAACATTTGCTTGTTATTACCATTAATTACGCGAGAATATTTGCATCTAATTTGTCTTATTTTGTAAGAAAATATCATTTAAACAAAAGATAATTACGCATTAATTTTTTATGATACTATTATATCTCATGTTATCAAATTATTATACAAATTTAAGTGCTTGTATATAGAATAAAATAAAATCATAAATAATTCACCTTTTATTACATTAGTTTTAATATTCTATTTACATATGAGATACATACTGATATTTTATATATTGTACCACGCTTCAAAGTTGGTGTTTAAGTCGATAAAATTATCGCTTAAAAATCTAACAAGACTTTTATTCTCAACAACTTATACATTTTAAAGGATATTCCAGCTGTAGTAGTCACAATTACACACCTTCAATCCAGCTAAAACAACAGGAAACAGCTTCCGAACACCAAAGTCTAATACTTCAGGTAGACGACAACTTTTATGCTATAGACTAGCATTCGGGTGGCAGTATTTATACCTGACTGGGCGTTAAGCTCTAATAGTTTTGAAGGATTTTTGGAAAGTTCCAGAGCTTCGGTGGTGGTATTTTCCAGAAATATCTAATTTTCGTTAATTGGTCGCCAAGAATCTAGCCAGTTGGTTGCCAAGTCTCCAAATTACTAGGAATTCCTTTTTAACGCAGAAGGCACCTAAATTGAGCAATTATCGCCCAAAACCTGATTCTTTCAGATCTGACTGTGACATTTTGAGACAAATTCATGCAATATTTACAAATTTTTAACAATATATTACTTGAAAATTATAACTTAACAATCATAAGTTTATGGATAATTTTTCTTTCTATTCAATGTAAAATTTCGTGTAAACCACAAAAAAATTTTTAGACATCCCATATCAAAACTAAACACTTAAAAATGCATCATTTTAAAGTGATGAAGTAGATTTCGACTTTTATTTAATAAGAAATTTTACAACTTATTATTAGACTATTTTATAACCATTATTAGAATCATATATATTCTTTAATTCGACATATTCATTCACATAGAAGTAACAACAATAGAAAGAAAGAATTAATATAATTTAGAAGACAAAAAAATGAGAAAATACTTAATTATAATGTTGTAAAATGGAATCCCTCAAGAAATTCTTATCTTATCGTAAATAAATTCAAAAAATTTATTTACGATTCTATATTTATCAATCTTTGAAAATGTACATTTTGGTAAATTAAAGTGTTCTCTTACTATTATGAATATTATTAAATTTTATAGACACATAGTCTCTAGGCTAACGGCTGGAAATTATTGTGATTATCAAAAATATTGATTTTAGTTTCTGCAGTCAATTTGTACATATTAAGTAAGGATTAAGTGTGTTGTGCTGTTACTTATTGTTGTAATAAAAAAATTGTTTAAATATGTCTTAAAAGCTTAAACATTCGTAAATAGAAATACTTTAATTTCTAAAATAATATTTCTTATAACGAACATTTTAAATAGATCGTTGTTTTTACTTATGACACTTGGTCAAGCCAAGCTCATAAGCCGACGGCTACGAAATTAAGTGCGAAGGGGTGCCTTTCATTTATTCAGAGCATCAAGAAGGTGAAAGTAGGACTTTGCTCTAAGGCTCCTCCTATAGATGGCACCACCAGAGGATCCATTCCCTGAATTAAATTAATTGTGTAGTATGTATGTAAATAATATATGAATTATTTGTGTAATATATACGTAAATAAAATAGTGTATTTGGTTACCCACTACATCTTTGCTCAAAGATGAATTAAGTAGAATTTATTAACGAGAGCACATATTGAGAAAAAAGTTACTTTAAAGCAACAAACAAACGAAACCTATAACTAGATAATCATTATTATAAAATAATAATTCATTTTAATAATCATATTTATAATTTGTAGTAATTTATTGTAATAATAATATTTTATTATTGAAAGGAAAATTTAAAATATATTTTCTTGTTTTTATTTTGCTGTTTATCTCTCAATTAATTTTCAGGATCAGAAATATTTAAACTCTCAATACTAATTAGAATAACTGAAAATATCCCTCAATTTACATCATTTTGGCAAAAAGCTTAAATTTTCAACGTGTAGTTTAAAGAATGTTTGATTTTAAATAAGTTTTAATCAAATGATATTTATTTATATAGATATTAATGTTAAATAAAGTATCGATTCCTTAGTTCAACCTTTATGTATAAGTGTCACAAGTCAATCTTTCCATCAGTAATCATAATCTTAGCTTTGAAAATGCACCACATACTTGAAAATATTCTTTGATACATATAATTATAGTACAGTAATTTGTTAATTGGTACTGTCTTTTGCATATTCGTAAACCACAATTTCGGAAAATACTATAATTTTTCATTATAGTGTTTAAATTTAATTTTTAATAATTTTAATAAAATTTAATAATTTTTAATAAAATTAAAATTTAATTTTTAATAAGGTAATAACTTTTTTACTGTATTTTATTGCTTTCTTTGAGTAATATTAAAACTTTATTTGTGAAAAAATTTAAATGTTAATTTTATTAATTTCATAAAAATATATTTTACATACTTTTTCTATTTTATTTACTTATGTGAGAATTTTTGCATTCCGTGGTAAGGAAATATCAAATATGATAATATGAAATTTCTTTTAATAAAGTAATATTAGTAAATAATTTTTAAAAAAATGTGATGCTTAAAACGAAACAAAATTTCTATTGCTTAAATTTTTCAGTTATCCATTTAATATTATAGATGCTATATTTTTGTAAAAATTACAAAGCAATAATATATAATAAAAACAATATAATTAAAATAAAAATAGAATAATTATTTTAGTTATAAGAAGTGATGAATTTGAAAATATTTCTTTTCATATAAATAATTTATTATTAAATACGAAAAACTTTTTCGCGTATATCAGATATTTCAACTAACTATAATTTGGCTTTTTGCCAAAACTGGTGAAAACAGACGGCAAAATCCAGACTGGTAAAAAATAGTCTGACAAAACTAGACTGTTTCCATGTTTATTTTTGAAACTTCATACGCTATGAAATCCAGAATCAAGCGCAAAAACGTTAGAAAACGATATTTTAAGAAAAAGGGGGTGTTTCTAATCACCAGTTTGCGAGAAATTATTGAAACTTGTACACCCTTTTTTAATTTTTTTTCTTTAAAATTTAAAGAATTTATTTATAATGAATTTGTGAGTTTAACAATAGATAAAATATTACATTTTGTAAAATCATAAAATATAGAAAAGTAGCTTACATAGACCTATTATTTAAGTTCATTAAATATTCCTAGATATAAAGAAAGAAGAAATGTTGAGAAAATATAACGATGTTTGGGGATTACCAAAACTTTCAACTTCGAACAGTAATGCGTAAAATGTTTATACAAAAGGGAATTTCATATTCTGTTACAGGGGAAAATCCACTCTTACCTATCTTGTATAAAAGATATGCATGTATATGATACCACATTTGAAAAAGGACCATCAATTTTAAGAAAGAGAATATGAAACACACAAAATGGAATTTCGTTCCGACATTCTTCATAGAATATAAAGGAAAATGGCACCGTATCAAATATTAGTCGTTTAAATAATGGTACTTTTTTTCTTAACAAAGAATAGAAAATAATCAATTTTTTGTGGTTAAAGTAACTTCATATTGAAAAAAGTGAGCGACATTTTTCTTTACCATTTTATTTTCCTTATTGTTGTATTCATTAATTAATGAATACTCATTCATCAAAAGACGTTTATTTTTAATAAAACTTAAAATTTAGTAAAAATAGTTTTAAATATAGATGAAAGCTTTTTTTTTTTTGAAAATACATTTATTAACCAAGCAGTTGTTTGTTAATAGAAGTAGGTTCAATATCTTGGCATTAGAATATTCCTTGTGTTTTCAATAGGTTAGGTTAGATTACGGCAAAAAACTGTTTTGGAGCTTTATGGTCTTAGGCTTATAGCTCGCATTGAATAAGATTGAGTTTTAATTTGAAACCTAAATAAAATTGATGGAATGTTTTCATCATCATCAACAAATTTAGCACAAAATTAAAGTACTTTTAATCAAGTTATCGATATTCCGTAAAGCATATAAAATAGTTGAATATTTTAGGGATTTGATTTTTTTTTTCAAAATCTTCCGAAAATCTTAAAATACTACATACAGTTCCCTCTCATAAACTGGATAAAGCATTTTACTATAGTATTCCAAGAAATTCGTTAAAAAGAGACGGTTCTGAAGAAATATTTTCACATTATTAATTGGAATTAAAATAATACTAGTCGCATCTGGCACCACTTTGGTGATCTTTTATTCAAATAAGTCCTATTATGTCTTACGTTTTATTTTATCAAATTTAAGAATCTGACAAATACAATACAAAATTAATTCTCGATGATTAATTACAATTCCTATTTGCTTCACGCCATAATTGACTGTTGCAAATCAGATGTTCATGAGATCGTATTTAGTTGATGATTGAACTTGATTTCTTGTATCGGATAGGATAGATGCGTGCTTAGTTCTCTTTTTTAGGGATAAGTGTGGCTAAGTTGCTACAATTACTTATGAATCGAAGGGCTATATTTATAAATCTTTTGTTTTATATATTTTTCTTTGCACATTTTGTTGCTAAAATTCTCAAATTTTTGAACTTTCCTTAGAGATGGCTAACTTTAATTTAATGTGGATTTCGTACTTGATGCGGACAATTTCATTTTTCATGTTTAGAGGATTTAAAATATGTATCACGTCTCTGATAGTTAAAGTATTAATTAATGTAATGATCAGTCATTTTATGTGTAACACATAATAGATAACAAATAAAAAATTGCGGATTCTCTTTTTTTGTTTTTAATCGAGATATCACCAGCAAGTCTCTTATACATCATGTCGTTTTATAATGCCAGCTACTAGGATTTCCACCTTTCAGCACTCTAAAGGGTTCAAGCAAGAGAGTATACCCAGTGGGTATGCCATTCACCCACCGAAAAGGAATCTTATTCATTTAGAAACAGGAACCAAGCAAAACTAGACTTATCTTGCATTCACCAGAGATATCATTTCACATGAAAGACATTGCTACCATGACATACTTAACGGGCCACAGCCACCCTAGAGAACTAGGCAGATCTTCGACTTGGTGGGGATTCGAATTTACTACCTTCCTATCCCCAAATAGGCCACCAAGGCACTTTTTTAAAATATCAAATCATTAATTTTTGCATCGAACTAGATTTGTTGAAATTTGTACCACTTTAAATGAACGGTTCATTTTAATTTTTTTATTAGTATTTATAATGTATTTTTTTCAAATTAAATAATTTTTTTAAATTGTATTAACCTTTTATATTTTCTGTGATATTTACACGCACATTTATAAGAGAATTTCTATGGTTACCAATTGCAAAATGTTTGGGGTACAAGGCTCACTGCACTTTGCTTATCCCTCATATTAGCTCCGGTTGTTGACATTACATGCAAATTTCACTCTATTTTCCACTATTTATCATTTATCACATCATTCATCTATCGTCTATTTAAGTACACTTGGAAGGTCTTCAAAACAAACAAAGTTAGAAACTATTATTTAAAGCGCGCGTTCTGCAGAAAATGAAAAGGCAATAAAGGATACTTTCTGATTTATGATGTGTTCTTTTATCAAGAAATTATGAAAAGAATAAACAGCGCAAGTACCTCATTAAGGTTAAAAGCATTCCATTATTTTTGGTAAAAAATAAATAGAAACTATTTCATTTTTTTATAATTCTTGGCAATGCTTTCTGCAGTGATAAAACAATAAATAAATTCCTAAAAGAAAGAAATAATGAAAGATTATGTAAAATAAAATATAAAATTTTACTGCAGCTTGCATTAGTCTCTGTCATTAATTCTTAATTGAACTGAATGTTCAAAAATTCAAAATTGCGTAAGAAAAAATTTACAATCGAAAATAATTGTTTTGCTACACACTTGTTACCTTTATTAAATGCTCATATTAATTTATTTTAAAAAACTTTTTTTAAATGAAAATCAGTAAAAGATGTATTAATTGGATTGGATATGGGAAAAATGAATTTGACTATCATATATATAATAATTTGCATGCATTATGCTGCTGTTACGTATGACACTTGAACAAGCCAAACTCGCTCTGCCATTGACTATGCGAATTTAAATCAGTAGGGTTCACTTTTCGCTTAACCAGAGCACTCGAAGGTGAAAGTGCGTCTTTGTTCTAAGACTCCTCGATAGATGGCACCACCAGAGGATTCACTCACTCAATTTTGATATTGATCTGGAGAGGGAAGAAATTTTCTCCAGACTTTTACACCCATGGTAACTGTTTAAAGACCACCCACAGGTCTTCCGATTCTACAGATTTAACGAGCATGTACATCGAACATGTCCATCGCAAATACTTTGTGGTTCTTTGGCGGCTTCGGGAATCGAACCCCACCCTTAGGGATTTTAAGGCCGATGCCTTAACCACTAGGCTACCAATGCTTGCACGTGCATAATAACTGCTATTTATTAATAAATATTATATTGTGCAATCACATATGCATAATTTGTAAGTGTTACACATATAATGATAAAAAAGTTTTTATCCTACTCCACTCTTCGGCATCTCAGCCATCAGCCGTTACAGCGCAATAAAAAAATGATGGCACATAAAAAGAATTTAATTTAACATGTGTAGAGCTGTCTTTAAGAAACTTTAAAATAATTTGACAGAGCCACATGAGGTCACCATCCAAATACCCTTGTTGACACAATGTGCAAGAAGCCAAATCCTTCATTACAAACAGATGTCAGTGCTTCTGTTTGATATTAGCTAGATGTTGCTTAAAGTATTTACAAATGGTCTGTACTTATTATGTCTGTACTCCCGTGCAGTAAGTGTAATATGTCGCCGAAACATTCGCATACTATTTAAACCATATATATTAACATATCTTAAATATATACACATAAAGCGATGCAATATATATATATATATATATATATATATATATATATATATATATATATATATAAACATACATACACTGCTGGAAAATTGCTAAGGACGGATCACAAATCGCAATGTAGCATAACATTAAGCGAGATATGAGGCCTAGTAGGATAAAATATAGTTGCCACACTGTTCAGACATTAGAATAAAGAATATTTATTGTTCTGGAAAGTACAAAAGTTGTGAAACATCTGAAAGAAAAAAATGTTCATTTAATGCTGCATACGGAAAAATGGAACGATGCATCTAAAAGTCAGCAGGCACCTTGAAGAAAGGTATCAGTACGGGATATGTCCACTGTGGAGTATGATGCAACATTCCACACATCGTATCATGCTTTGCGCAACATTATCCAGCAGCTGTTGAGGGAATTTATCCCATTCCTCTTGGAGTGCACGGATGAGGGTGTTCTTGTTTGTCGGAGGATTGTTTCGACCAGCAACTTGCCTCCCCAAAGCATACCACACATTTTCAATGGGGTTTAGATCTGGAGAGCGTGATGGCCATACGAGGCGTTGAATACCCTCGCTGTCTAGACAATCCTGAACAGCAAATGTTCGATGACATGTTGCGTTGTCGTTCATGAAAACAGATTTATCACCGACAACACCACGGAAAAGAAGAGCATGAGGAAGTAGAACTTCATTAATGTATCGTTGGCCCGTCATAGTCCCATTCGCAACCACATTTATTGGCGTGCGGCCATTAATCATGATGCCGGCCCACACCATGACACTGCATGTCGGATATCGGTCCCTTTCCTGGATATTTTCTGTACGATAAGCAGTACCACTTTCGCGCCAGATCAGTTGGCGTCTACAATCCAATGACAGACTGTACCTACTCTCATCTGAGAATAGTACGCATGTCCAGTCCTATTCTGTCCAATTGCGATGCTCACGACACCATTGCAAACGGGCAGTACGGTGCTGCCTGGTCAATGGGACACACACAACAGGTAGGCGGACGTATAGTCCCCCTCCCCTCAAACGTCTAGCAACAGTTTTTCGGGCGATCTGCTTTCCTGAGGCAGCAAGAAACTGATCTGTCTTCTGCAGGCGTCGTACTTCTAACACGATCTCCTCCGTGCCGCCAACTACACATTCCAGTAGTTTTAAATGATTTTCACAGCCGTGAAACAACGCTGTAAGCGATATCGAACACCCTTACAACATCTGTTATTTTTGCCCTTCTTCGATCTTTCCAATAATTCGGCCACGCATAAAATCATCTAAGTGATGTCGGGAAGACATGCCAAAAATTTCAAGTACGTATATTAAATCTTTTGTGTAAAACTTTGACTTGAAACAACAACTGTCCACACGCGTCAAAACCTTTAAAGCTCTTATGAACGCTATCACGTGATGAACAGACGTGGAAAAAATTGCATACGCATACTTCTTCTTACTATATTCCGCACTTATTCTAATTTTCTACATTTTGCTTCCTTTTATTTTGTGGTTGCTGTGGATGATAGTGTTATCCGTCCTTAGCAATTGTCCAGCAGTGTATATATATAATCCGAAAATATATATTATGTTGGTAATAGCGTGTTTTAATACAGAGATAAATTTGATAGGATCTAATTGTCACTGAATCCGATGACTTTATTGGAAGGATTGCTTAACAAATATCCACTTGTTTTCACTGCTACATGTATTTAGGAACAGTTTTACAATATTCGAAGCTTTGGGCAGCTGACCTCCATGTAAAAATCATTAATTTTTGAACACTCTTAAACCTCAAAGAAAGTAAAGAAGTATTTAATAATTCAATTCACACCGTGTCTAAGTCGTAGGCTTCCTCTCGTGGAAGTGGAAACTCACGCTTTTGGTCCAGCCGATTTCGAACAATAGGATTAACTGTATTTCAATTTTTTTATGCACTCCTGCTGGACGCTGCTTGAAAGTTTTCCAATTCGTTTCAATTGACACAATTTTTCAATTGACGCTGGAATATGATGTAATTGCATATAGGAACTCAAAGTTGCTTAAATACCGAACATCCAAGATCAGAAATTATCAAACATTATCTTAGAATGGTCTTATCACGACCAACTGATAAGCTTAATATTCGGAATAAGAGATCCACAGTTCTATTCTAACCAATGTTGAGCAACGACAGGCACGTGCTGTATTTTCTGTTTCTGTATTACCCATTTAGAATGGTAAGTATTTAGAAATGTTTAAATTTTCCTCCCTTGGCATGGTAAATATGCCCTACAATTATTGAAAAATGAAGGGAATATAAAGGTAGATGCTCAACTGTCTGTCTAACAACTTGACAATCTACAATGAAGAATTAAAGTTTTTTTTTCAATTTATACTTAAATGTTGGGCAACATAAAAAAGTGTTAAGGAATTCAAATTGGCAAATTCCTCACCATTGTTTTATGTTTTTAAAATTTTAATTTTATAAAGAATGAAAAACATAATGTAGGAAGTGGTTCCGACCATTGGAAAGTAGTAAAGTTCGTATCCCGGCTTAACCGAAGATCCATTTTGTCACTCAAGTGGGCTCGCCCACTTTATATAGGTCATGTTCGCCCTGTTCTCTAAGTTAAATGATACCTCTGGGAATGGTATGTCGAGATTGAGGGCTCTTCAACTATATCACTACTTCAAAATTAAGGAGAATCGCTCTCAGTAACTTACATCTGATTGATAGATCCCAACTCAGGGCTGGTTGCATGGAAGATTACAGGTGATCTCTCTCTTTATCAGTTCTAATTTCAACTCTCATCCCGGGCATAGATATTTCTAGTGGTTTGAAACTTATTTTAAACTTAAGCCCCCGGGCAAATGTGACTATAGAACATCAAACAAAACTAAGGCAACATGCATTTGTTGACAGAGATGATAGAGATTCTAACTGAAGTAGAAATATTTTTACTTTATCAAATGATAACTAATGGATTCAAATAAATGATTATCAAGTGTAATCTATTAGAATTTCAGTTGGAGGAGCCCATATATCTTTGTATGCATTAACTATATCTACTATAACCTCAGCATTATTGCTTGCAAACCCCGAAGATAATACTTGAATTTCAATGGAACTTAACACCTTTTGTAGCTGTGAAAGAGATTAGTTTTTCCCTGTTTGAACCCAGGAACTACGCAGTACCATAGATAATTAGTTGTAATTAGGGCATAATGTGGGAACTGTGCAAACAGGATTCGTAAAGGGCCAATAAATCCTACATGACAAATGTAATTTCGCAAAATAAATTGGAATCATTCGAACAGAAGCCAGATGTATTCGAAAAATATTTATTGCCTCTTTACCCTTTCTGATTTTAATCCGTGGAGTGACCACATATATGAGTCGAAGTGTGACCTCAGAAGAAGGAACTAGAGGTTATTGGAGTTCAATATATTGGGGGAAAACTTGTATATAAATGCAGGCCCTTATAGGGGCTGGGAAACTTTCAACCTACAATGTGGTTTCCTTGACACTTCTCTCGAAAGAGTCCCGGAGTGGACAAATCTATGGATAAGAGTGAGCAGCCTTTTGCTCCTGATCACGGAGATTTACGTCAAATATCGAAGTCAATCCTCGTGACCTAAATACCCGGAACCTCCAGTACTATCCTGAGAGGATCATCGACAAGATAGATTGATTTTCCAAGACTGTTTCCCGAGTGCTGAAATTAGGAGTTTGTTTCTAGTACCTGCGAGCACCCCCTACTAAAAGTGCAGCGAACGTTCCAGAAATTGAGGAATTCATCAGTTTTCTTGGAGCCTACAATTCATGAAAGTTCCTTGTAAATTATCCTGTAAATTTGTAAATAAATATTTAGTCAAGAATATTAAATTACGTGAGCCTGACACCTTAGCGACCCTTTTCTACCTATAGTTCAGCCTACCCGGACTGAATATGATTCACTACACATATTGATTTTGATTGCTTTTTGTAAGGATCACTCTGGTATAAGGTCCAATATTGGACATTTCTGTACCATACAATATTTGAAACTAAAAGTAAAAATTCTGTGTTAAAATATAGTCAAATGTGTAAGATGGAATGCATTGAAAATTCAAGAAAAGCTTATGTAAAAGATTAAGATGTATATAAAATATTTTAATTGAATTCAAGAAACCAATTGCTCGTAAAAATGCAAACAAATTTCTATGTGATTTAAACTCAATCAAGTCTGATAAAATAAAGTTTGTAGTATTAAAAAACACTATGCGTAAATCATTGAAATTAGGACAGACAATTATAATGTGACGTACTGTATCTGGTACAATACAAGTGTCACAAATCAGAGCACTCTGAGACAAGAATAAATGCTTGTGTGTAAATCTAGTATGTCCAATGCGAAGGCGTGTGAGTTTTACATCAACTCTTCCCATGGGAGCAACTGGGAATGGAAGAATGTGGGAGGATATATTATACAATTTATTGTTTGTCTGCCAATTAGAAGTTTTCTACCAATGGGAGGAAATAAAGTCTTTGAAAATTTTCTTAATGTCAAAACATGTTAATGCTTTATGTAAAAAGTGGCATTTTTAGCAGCATAATCTGCAAGTTCATTCCCTGCAAAGCCTATTTGACTTGGAACCCAGCAGAACAAGATGTTAAATCCATTACTTTTCAATATATTTAAAATATCTAATATTTCCACAATAATTGGATGACATTTGTCATTAAAATGGTCTAATTGCATGAAGACACTCATACTCTCTGTATAAATACAGTATTTTAGATGAGAGCTGGGTTGCATTAGTTTTAAAGTACAAAAAATGGCAACAGCTTCCGCTGTGTAAGCAGATTATGATGCATGAAGTGAATTGCTGCAAACTGTATTTCCAACAACAATACCACCACCAATTTAATTAATATCTACGCATATTAATTAAATATAAGGAAGAATATTGTACAATTAATATATTCAATATATTAGCTAAACATAAGCTCACATAATGAAGCTTTAAGTAGTACTTAAAGAAGTAAGTTACAGGAAACCATATAATCTACTTCAGTTAGATTTAATAAAATATGTTTCTAAAGGAGATAATTGTACAGTAGTCAAATTAATTATAAAATTAAAATAAAAACAGCTCATTTTAATAAAAAAATGGATAAATTTTCTTATAGAATTGCATTTTTCGTTAATTAAATTCATTCAGTTAAAATTCAAAAGTTAACAAATAAAGAAAATTGAATCTTAAATTTTTATTTAAATTTTTTAATAAAAAGTATTATCTCAACTTATTTTAAGTAATTTTTTGAATTGCTTATAAAAATCCTTATAAAAATTATTTGTTCTATAACTCATGTGAATACATGATGCTATTGTCTGAAAAATATGAATTAAAGTAAAATTAATTTTAGAAGCTCCTATTCCCAAAAGTAAAAGTATATAAGGAGAATTATAATAATTATATATATATATATATATATATATATATATATATATATATATATATATATATATATATATATATATATATATATATATATATATGTATATATATATATATATATGTATATATGTATATATACATATATACATTTATATATATATATATATATATATATATATATATATATATGTATATATGTATATATATATATATGTATATATGTATATATATATATATGTATATATGTATATATAAATATATATATATATATATATATATATATATATATATATATATATATATATATATATATATATATATATATATATGTATATATGTATATATATATATATGTATATATGTATATATAAATATATATATATATATATATATATATATATATATATATATATATATATATATATATATATATATATATATATATATATGTATGTATGTATGTATGTATATATATATATATATGTATGAATGTATGTATGTATATGAATGTATATATATAAATTAATTTAAATATAAGTATAAAAGCATAATTAATTGTAAAAGTCAATATGCTTTAAAATTTATGGAGTTATTTAATAATAAAAACTATTTGATTAAAAATTTTACAATCTATAAAATACTTACTCAATCTTGATCATTCATTTAAAATTCGGGTTTGTTAGCTATAAAGCATTTTTTCTCTTTTTCCACAGTAAGTTTCTCAACCTATGTTCATAAATCAAAAATCAACAAATTAACTTAAATTTAACTAAATAATTACAATAGATTCTAATTAATTGATTCTATAAACTATTTTTAGTGAATACTATTTATTTAATCATTTAAAATGGTTAATGTATTTCTCCAATAAATACAATTGTTGCACCTTTAAGCAATTTTTATTCTATTTCAACATGTAAGTAACAGAAAAACATGAAATTTTTGGAGCATAAATTTATTCGCGAAGGAAACATACCGCGCATCGGTCTTTTGACAGGCTTTTTAAATTGCATTATCCTTGTCAGCTTTCGAATTTCGCAGAATAAAAGCATTTCCAGTTGAAATATTTGAAAGAAAAAGAGCCCCAGAAATAACATCATTACAAATGTTGTTTTTTTATGTAAATAATCCGCTTAATGCCAATGGCTTGTTTCGGAATAATTTGTTGTTAGATTAAAATGATTTTTTCGATGCTTTTATCGTAAGTAATTCAAATGGGTTGATTAAATTAGTGTTATTCTTCGCATTTGTTATTTCTACATTTGCTTAACGACAGCCAATATTTTTTATGCTTTTTATAATAATCTTAAGAAAAATAATTTGTTCAATATCAAAAAGAATAAGTTAAAAGAATTGACAGTTATAAGAATCCTTATTATTTTGTAACGTCAATTCTGATGCTTCTGATTTAATATTATGATTTAGTTATTATGGTTCTATAAGAAATTAAATATATTTTTTAAAATCAACCAAATCAAATTTATTATTGTTTAAAATCAATTTTCATTCGAATTATGCTAAACATATTTTGTGTTAATCTCAATATTTGAATAAAATATTCATCAACTTCATAAAGAAACTACTAAAAAATAAAAGAATATACTCTACGTAAAATAACAAACATCATTTATTAACATTGTTTATGTCAAAATATTTATTTTATAGGCCAACTTTTACTACTCTAGTGCAATTTATAAATATTAAACTTATAAAATTTCATAAAAACATAAAATACATTACTAAATAAATTTAATTCAGTGAAAAATATTTTCTAAATTACTACTAACTATAGTAATATTCCTTCGAATTGAATTGCATATGTAAACAGGCACCTGGTGTCTGCTATGAATGCCAATTCAAAGGATTTTCTGACACCCAAGCGGTTAAAGTGTTATCTTAACACGGAGGGTTCGAAACTCGGAACACGATTTCATGATTTCACAATATCATAACATTACATTAATGCCCCATCTGTTGACTATTTAAGCTACTAAAACAACCCAACATACTTCTTCCGGCAAAATGTCGGCTGTTTCTAAGTTTTTCACTAAAATTGCGCTAAAAATCAGTAGATTTCCATACATTATCGGGAAATCGGGAGAAATGGTGAAAAATCAGGAGTTTCTCAATAAAATCAGTAGAGTTGGCAGACATGCAACATATATATATATATATATATATATATATATATATATATATATATATATATATATATATATATATATATATATATATATTAGAGTTTAGAAGTTTGATTAATTGTTAACATATTCTTTTTTATTTTTTCTCCAAAGATTATTATTCATAAAATTGTATGCACACTGAAAGTTAATTAAAGTAAAATAGGCCAAGTTATAAAATGTCCCACGCATTAATGATTTTGGATGAATTTCTGCTGGTATATGTCCCTAATTATTTCTAAGGAAATAGCTAAAAATATTTGAAATTCCTAGTCCCATGTCACATGTATGATATAGAATTCTGGAGTGGACAGAAACTGATTCTCCCGGGAATTTAAAAACAGATTCAGTGCAATCTTGAAACAATAAGTATGTATAAGAAAAGTTGCGAGTTTTTTTTTTCATAAGGGTGGGTAGGAGTTAAAATACAAAATTAATTTTGTTCAACTAGAAACGTTTTTAGCAGCATCGATGGAAATATTTACGAATCAATTCTTTCGTGTTTGAAATAGCTAACTACCAAAATATGATAATTCCATTTATAAGAGTAAGAAAGGTTGAAGATAAGTGATTAATGATGTCTAAAGATCAGATAATGCTGGACAGATTCCAACGACATTTGAAACATGAGTCTATTATCACCACAAAGAACTAATGATATTAATAAATGCTTCTAGATGAAGAAAGGGTATGGAAAGGGCATATTATCTGATTTAATCTTTTGAAACATTCCAACAATTTCAACACATGTATTCCACAATATTTCGAATCATTAATTAGTCTGCAATAATGTAGTTAATAGGAAAATGATACACATTTATATTCTTTCACATTTCATAAACCATACTCTTTCAAAACATTAACAAGGATTACAGATAATTACAAACCCGCAAAATGGAATTCAGAAGGAGCATACTACGCATTTTTCGGTCTTCCTCTTTTACCACAAATCACATATCCCATATTATTTCGAAATATTGTTGCTGTTGTTGCTTATGACACTTGGACAAGCCAAGCTCGCTATGCCTTTGGCTGTGCGAATTAAGTCAATAGAGAGCGTCTTTCGCTTGGAACAGAGCACCACGAAGGTGAAAGTACAACTTTGCTCTAAGGTGCCTCGTAATTCTGAACGACGGTCAGGTGACGAAGCCACACCTGAGCTGGTACCCTCCTCTCCACATCTACGCCACACCAGTGGAAGGACTTTGGACGTCACAGATTAACATGGACACGTCCCCAACCCACGGAGTTCCAGCAACCCAGTGAAGGAGAGTACACCGTGGTCACCCTCCCAACCACTGCCCGCGGCAAATGATGCTTCACTTTGCTGAGCTTACGGGAAGCGGCGTGAAGCTACTGAGCCACTGGAGCTCGTTTCGAACTATTAATTTAGAATACGATAAGTTTCAAGCTTGTGAAAATGTAACAAATTTGAATATAAAATACGATATTGAATGCTTTGACAATTTTGATGGAAATCGGGTACATACGTTGATATTAATTTTATAGTTGTCAAAAGAAAGTAGTTAGATCCTCTTAAGTTGTTAAATGGCGTAATGTGTGTTTTGCTATGAATTTTTTAAAGATTCAAAATACATAAATATTATCTTATACCATGCTCGGTCACTTCTAGTAAATTTAGATCTTTTAGTACTGTAAGTGGTGAAATTTGTGGCATCATATTAGTGAGATACTCAGATTTCATGTCATCATCGAAAATGTGTGAAGTAGAAATTTAGAATGAACCCTCATCCGTATCATATTCCTTGGAGGACATTGCAGTGAAGACCTATATCAGGTACCTCAGTCGTAATTAGTGAATAAAATGAATCATCAGATTCGTGTATAAGCCCTTTTACTTTCAGTGATGAAAACAACGCCTTTTTCAACCAAGTCACAGCAATTATCGAATAATAAATACAGTATTTGTATTGGATTTTTGCTATTTTAATTCACCAATATATGTTATTTTATATTTTTGATCTCATCTCCCTATAAGGGAAGAATGTAAATATTCGTAGAACTAATTAATCAAATTAATTATTGGAGCATGATTTTAAAGAAATTGACATAAATATGTTTCTTAGATAACTGATATCAAATAAAATAATTATAGTAAGAAACAATAACGCTTATTTTTGCCCGTATTAATAAAAATTTATACCTAAACTAATTTCATTTTTGAAGTTGGTTTAGGTTTAGGATAAGAAACAAAAAAGAAACTTAAATGTATAAATATAGCAAATTTCGTTGAAGTATTTTTTTATCAATTTATGAATTGTTAATGCAATTAATCCTATTTTGCTTACAGAAATGGTGCTTTGAAACATGAATTTACCAAAATCCATGACATGCCATTTGATAAATAAATAATAATAATTAAAGCCCTGAAAATAAAACCAAAGTAATCGAAGAGAACTTCGCGACTTCATTCATTAAATTTGAAAAAACTGGTTGCACGTATGATCGATCTCAATCTGGATGACCTTCCGTTCCTGTGGAAGCTATTATAGAAGTTCATCAGATGAAAAGCACAGTTCGTCCAGCAAGTGCACGCGGTGTTTCCCGTGTTCTGAATCTGCCGAATTTAACTGTGTGCAAGATTCTGTGTTCTGTTCTAACCATGTTTCCTAATCAATTCCAGTGCGTGCAGATGCTGGAAGTGGGAAACTATCAATTACGGTTTCATTTTGCGAATCAATTTCTTATCCGGTACGATGAAGATAGTATCTGGTCTTTATGCATTTTTTGGACAGATGAGACGCATTTCTCTTAACTGGTAACGTGAATTCGAAACATTGTTTGTACTGGGTAAGAATAATCCACAGGATGTGTTTGCAGGTCCATTACACGAGGAAAAAGTGACTTATGGTGTGGTATAACGAGTGCGTTCATCCTCGAGCTCTACTTTTCTGAAGAGGTTGCTGCCAGTGATCTGCAAATGTGTACAACAACGAGTGCTCGCTATCTGAACATGTTAACTCGTCACGCGATTCCCGCACTGCAACGAGAAAATGCTCTATTCGGAGTTGATGGTGCTCCTCCACATGTAAGGTCTTCACTCAAATATGTCTGAAGTCTACAATTTGGTGACAGAGTTATTTTCCGATTCCGTGGCCACCAAGGCCTCCTAATCTGTCAATAATGGATTCCTGGCTATGGGAATAGCTGAAATATTAAGTGTATCAGTTTCGTCCTCGAACTGCATATGATTCGAAATATGCCATCAGAACTAAGATTCCTATTATCATGGTATGTGTTTCATTGTTATCCTCCATTTAGCGCATGCAACATCTCACCCTGTGTGTTGGCGCAGCATGTCCATTTTTGGACCTTGCGCCATAAAACCCAACCAACCACCCGTGTGAAGGAGATCACGTGGAGAATTTGTGAAATACAATGAAATACTTTATTTTATGCAGCTTCTCTGTGCTCAATTTTAGCTTATCTGTCGATTGTGATCTCCATGCTACACTTGTCGTTCAAATGCTATTTACGGTTTTCCACAAGGGAGATAGCATTCCAATACAAATACTTTGTGTTGCCATTTGATACTTTCGAAATTCTCTCACTGTAACCGTAATTGTTAGAGTGACACTGTTGTTTTCCATATCAATCTTGAGCACATATCTAAAAATACTTTATGACAAAAGTTCATTCAGTTTCTGAGAATGGTAATATAGTTAGGGGACCATATTTCTTGATAGTATTTTATAATCCCCCAAATATATATATATATATATATATATATATATATATATATATATATATATATATATATATATATATATATATATATATATATATATTAAATGTTAATAAATACAAAACTATGTAAAAAAGCTTTTTGCAATCGAAAATAATAGTTGTACTGCACAGTTCTTAACTTAATTAATTGTTCATATTAATTCATTTTGAAAAATTTTCGTTTTAAATGAAAATCTGTAAAAAAGTTTTATTTGATTAGATAAGCGGTGGAACATTTATTTCAAATATATGAATTATAAGTTGTATTTATCAATTATCATAAGTTATTAAGGAAATTATTTTAGAGCAAAGTTACCTACATACAGTTGCTGATAGATATAAGTATCATAAATGTAATATATATATATATATATATATATATATATATATAAGTATAAAGTGAATAAGATGAGTATCTCTTCCTTTTTGATAACTGTGGAAAATTTATCATTATATAAAACTTGGGGCACACACTGTATGTTTAAAATAAACTTATTATTAACATATCTAATTTAAAAGGCAAGTGGTTCTCATTGGTACAAACAATCATTCCATTTGGAATGAGGCACGTTTGAGTGAAATGCCAGGACGCGATTCCCGCTGAGGGGCATTAAACCCACTCTTTCTGGGTTCATTCACGCATTCATCATGATTAGCCCCATCCGTTAATCTGTGGTTACGTGGGCGGCTGACTGCGGCAATCCATTACGGCATCAGAAGGCTGATAAGGCTGCTTGAATGGAAAGCAAACGTAAAGAGGTATTGAGGTAACATAAAAATTAATTATAAATCAGCTGGAAGGGAATTCAATGGCTGTTTCTGTCTTCTTCACAAGTAAACAAGATTAATCTGACTGTTCAAATATTTTAAATGTGCTATAAATCTGAAGGTATTGATTTTTTCGGGGGTTTCACACAATTCCGCATCCTTCGTTATGAAACTTTCTGTTTATTCTTAAACTTGTTCTATTAATATTTTAGCTTATAAGTGAGATGAGGCACCTATTTAGGCTCCAAGTAAGATGAAGATGTGAGTTATAAATTCCTAAGCAATTTATGGTACATTTTTATTTCTTAATTGTTGAATAAATTTATTAAGAGTTTAGAGTGAATATACTATGGTAGACAAAAAGCAAAAACACGCTATTTATTGCCGAAGATTTTATTTCCAATCTTAATTTTTTGCAGAATGATGAAAAATAACTTTTTTTATGCTTATGGGATTTATAACCCTCCTATGCTTTATTTATCTTCATTTTCATAGATAATGCGCAGTATTTTGGTGTCTCAAGAGGGAAGGCCGGAAAACTTTCAAACACCCACCTGAGTAAATTTGAATACAGAAAGCAAAAGCGTGTCAATCATCTCCTGCTGTTCATCAGTAACTGGAACAGAACCCATAACCTTCCAACCTGAAGAGAACAGTCCGACGTCTCAGCTAATTTGGTATATTGGTGTTGTCTAGACCCATCTTTCGCTTTATGAGTTAAAGAACATTCTGATACATTTTGTGCAATATTTGAAATAGCAATATTTTATACTGTCTGTGAACATTATTTATTAACGAATAGTTCCATAGAACAAGTTACGCCAGAACACATCCTTGAGTGCCTGGGGCTATCCAAGGATGATTTACACAACGATCCTTCAATGATGTTTGATTTTTGGGAATGTTCAACATTATGGAACTGGTCTAGTGCAGCTGGCTAAAAGAGATATGAAACATCAAAAACAGTATTTATGCAAATAGGATTCACATATTCACAAAACTTTCCAACACAACCATAAGTATTCATTCTTAAATTTTTAATATCCGTATATTAAATACTTGACGCTAAAATGCTACAAATTATATTAAACTATTGCATAGCATTCTTTTAAGAAGATAATTTACTTTAAAATAATATGTACATATATAAATAATATTTCCGAAAATCTTCAAAACTGATACAATAAAACCATGTCTAGTTTGGGCTTAATATTTCAAGCAACTCATAAATATGTTTATGCATTTATTCTCTTTACTACCGTCGCCATTTTGCAGAATTGTATTCCTCTCCACGTTGCACATCTAGTCAAGCGGTTCCTCTTTGATATTTTTACTGTTGATTGAGTTAAAAGCCGATGATGTACGTTTAAGTGGCCCTCATGTTCACCAGACCTCCTATTGACAGGCTTTTGTTGATTTTCGATAGACTTTTATTTTAGATACCTGAATTCTGTTAAGTAATGTAATGGTGACATTGAGAGGCGCTATTAAGAAGACATTAGTAGGGCGCTCCGTGGCTGAGTGGTCAAAGCATCACTCCGCTAATCGCTTGAGAGCGTAGGAGTGTGGGTTCGATTCCCACCGTGGTCCTGGGTGTTTTCTTCGTTATCTTCTGTGGTTGTACATCTGTCATTGTGCTATTTGTCCTATTATCGACGAAGACTTACAAGCGGATCTCAAGAATCAAGCATACAAGTCTGAATATATGTAATGTAATAAAAAAAGACATTAGTACGATCAATGCTGACATGTTACAGTAAATATCAGGAGTATCTATCGATTATAATATCGATTGATACTATCGATGCTGACATGCTCGGCTGTAATAAGTGTTGTTACAGTTCACGCTTGCTTAATGCTTGGTCTTGGTAAACTTATTCAGTAAAAGAAAATGCACTATTTTATGCTATTTTAGCACATTTTAATACTTACTCTTGTATTTTTATTTGATTTTAAAATACATTCTACGTTTGATGAGCGAAAATCATTTATAGGTCATTTTTAATAAGAGAAAATGTTAAAAAATGCATGGCTTTTGAGAAAGTTCTTAGAAGATTTTTCTAAATCTACTAAAATAAGCATTAGAAAGAACAAAACAAAATTATTTTACATATCCTTTCTTTCTCTCTCATACTCTTATTTAACAGAAATCGCTAAGAGCAATCATTTTCAATGAAATACCAAACTACAATCAAGAGACGAATAAAATATTTGAGCAACTAAAATGTTTCATATTATTAACTACATTGAGTAAGCAGAAAAGCAGAACACGCGCGCAGATATATATATATATATATATATATATATATATATATATATATATATATATATATATATATATATATATATATATATATATATATATATATATATATATATATATATATATATATATATATATATATATATATATATATATATATATATATATATATATAGATATATAGATATATATATATATATATATTATATATATATATATATATATATATATATTATATATATATATATATATATATATAGATATATAGATATATATATATATATATATATATTATATATATATATATATATATATATATATATATATATATATATATATATATATATATATATATATATATATATATATATATATATATATATTATATATATATATATATATATATATATATATATATATATATATATATATATATATATATATATATATTATATATATATATTATATATATATATATATATATATATATATATATATATATATATATATATATATATATATATATATATATATATATATATATATATATATATATATATATATATATATATATATATATATATATATATATATATATATATATATATATATATATATATATATATATATATATATATATATATATATATATATATATATATATATATATATATATATATATATATAATGCTTTTGCTAATGTACAGTATTTAATAGTTAACTGAGTTTTTTTGATAAATGGGATAAATTAAATTTAAAATGCTCAAAACAGATTTCTTTATCTTAAATTGAAAATTATACAATCCGTTTCTTTAATGTAAACAACTTGAACTTAAAGATATTAAATAATATTAGATTATGAACGCTAACGTAATTTAAACTCAATCATATATTTTTAAGATATATCATTAAGAATAAATTGAATAGAAAATAATAAATGCAGCTTCGCAATTTGTAAATCTTGAACTAAATTTCATTTGTTAGTTTTAAGCGCAACCTTATTGTTGAAAATAATTCTGAAAATAAGAATCCACAACCTTATCAATGAGAAATAGTAGAGATATTTAAATATCAGAAAATAAATAAGGTTACATGTTTTTTTAAGATTTGCATATTATAAAGAGTATAGAAAGTGAATTGTAAGAATTTATTTGTATGATCACTTGAGACGTATAAAATATTCGTAAGAATTAAAAAAAACGATTATCTAAATAATTTGACGTAAAATTTAAGTTTAGCAAAATTTCTTAAGATATGTGACCATAAGTTTATATATTAATGCAAACACATTAAAAAGCATAACATGTTATTTCATGGATCACAGTTAATAACACTTACGTGAATATCACTCACTATAAATAATAAGTAATGCTTCTAAATACAGTATAAACACGCATACTCAACATGTTACTACGAATAACAAGTAACTTGCGTTCAACTTCTAAGTAAACTTGCGTTCATAATATGTTACTTAATGTAAATATTAAGTAGTAGTATTAAGGCAAGTAACTATACTTATTTGCATAATAAGTTGCAGAGTATGTTACTTTCTATAAATAAAACAAGTAATACTATTAAGTACAGTAAGTACACTAGTTTGCATAATATGTTACTTACTGTAATTAAGAGTTATTATTAACACGATCGAATGTGTGAATAATTTTGAAAATGCACAAGGGACCACTCTATATAATGTTATTTCCACATTTCTAGATTTATGGGAGGAAGTGAAAGAAAATAAATTAAAGATTAAAATTAGACAGTAAAGTTTGGTTTGGGTGAGGCGATTTACACTCTCTTTTTACATACGAATGGTGATTGGACGTGAATTTAAATTTAAAAGTATTCTTCGAACCACTACAAACGCCCATCACCTGAGGCGGCAATCGAACCTATGAATTGTTGAACCGAAAACCATTTTCTTGTCCATTAAAAGATTGCTTCATTTGAAAAGAAGAACACATAATTGTGTCATCTTTGAGAATATAACTCAAATAAATCTATATGACAAATTGTTGAGCAAATTTCTCTCAGAGAATTCCAAATTAGTTGAGTACAAAAACACTAATCTAGATCGTCACTAATCGAGAAAAAATTGAACCTTTACATTCCTAATCGTTTGAGTGTTACATCTTTTAATTCTTATTATTAGATGCAAAAATCATCTCTATTGACCCTTAAAGGTAATTATATTTTAAAAATATGTGGGCTTATATAAATGAGCCATGTAAACATATTTAGATCTCGAACATAGCAATTAAATCTAAAATCAAAAAGGTCTGAAATTAAATATTTAATCGTTCTAAATAAAACTAATTTATGCTCTTCTTCTAAATAGTTGAGTAAATATTAATTCTTCTCTCAAAGAATTTTGAACTAATTGAGTAGAACCTCACTTATCTAGTACATCACTATTCTAGAAAAAAGCAATTAAATCTAAAAGATCTAAAAAAATTAGATATTTAATATTTTTAAATAACTAGTTTAAGTTGTTCTTCATGGATTTTATACAAAAACTATAGCCTCCATCGATATTAGAATGTATTCCAAAAAGATAGATTTTCTTTGCAAGAAAAGTTACTAGCGAAAATCCAACATAAAGCAGAGCATTTCCAGCTATTGTTTAAAACATACAGAATATCAACGGTGGAAAGTTTTGAATAGCGTACTCTAGTGTATAATCAAACCTTGAAACGACTGAAGAGCTCTACCATCTCATCTTTATGTCTCCTGGTTCCGCATTTAAACGGGTTTTTGAGATACAGTTCAACTGACCAAAGTCAGTTTGTTGAAGAATAAATTTCCTTTTATAACGGTTTACTTAGAGCTCGTCCTATTTCCAAGTGCGATAGCAGCAGTTTACTACTGCAGCTTCCATTGTTCAGAGAAAAAGTAAAAAAACTGTATAAAATACTTTTCTTCTTCTTTTGGTTACATTTGTAACAATATTTTTCAATATCTAACTACCAAACATGTGACTTCAATACAAATATATATCTTTGGCTGCTCAACTTTAAATGCTTGATTACTTTTTTAAATTATCCCTTGCTAAATTACATTTATTACAATTTTATTACCTTCTTAATTGATTTAAATTTTGATTTTTGAGATTTTTTTGTTGATTCTGTTTTTAATTGACGTTTGAGTGAAAAAATTGCAATTTTTGAGCAGCTGAAATTTTACTTCATAGAAATTGTATAAAAGATTTTAGTTTTAAATATGTATGATTTCAATGAAAATAGTCAAAGTATTGTCGCCGACTTTTCTCTACAGAAGTGAAGTTATGGTATAAAAATACTGCTGGTTATTAAAGTTGCAATAACATGAAAAAATCAAATAAAAAATGCATTTATGGAATGTAATCTATATGGCCTCAGTACAATATGCTTAAATTTTGCAAGCAGCTCAGGTTTCACAGAGAAGTGAAATTAGAAATGCGTTCCATCCCTATCAAATAAATCAGCCTTTATGCAGTTAATCATAAAGTGGAACGGGATCTGGATGATAGAAACTATGCTTCCAATGCCACTAATATACACTGCTGGACAGGTGCTAAGAACGGGTAGCACTATCATCCATAGCAACCACAAAATGAAAGGAAGCGAAATGTGGAAAATTAGAATAAGTGCGGGATATAGTAAGAAGAAGAATGCATATGCTAATTTTTTTTCCACGTCTGTTCATCACGTGATAGCGTTCATAAGAGCTTTAAAGGTTTTGACGCGTGTGGACAGTTGTTGATTCAAGTCAAAGCTTTACAGGAAATATTTAATAGACGAACTTGAAATTGTTGACATGTCTTCCCGACATCACTTAGATGATTTTATGCGTGGCCGAATTATTGGAAAGATCGAAGAAGGGCGAAAAATAACAGATGTTGCCAGGGAGTTCGACATCGCTCACAGCGTTGTTTCACGGCTGTGGAAGTCATTTAAAGCTACTTGAATGTGTGGTAGGCGTCACGGGGGAGGTTGTGTTAGAAGTACGACGCCTACAGAAGACAGATATATCGTCCTATCAGCAAAAAGGAACAGGCGCACCACAGCTCAGCAGGTGTCAAATCAGTTTCTCGCTGCTATAGGAAACCAGATCTCCCGAAAAACTGTTGTCAGACGTTTGAAGGGAGGAGGACTATACGCCCGCAGACCTGTTGTGTAAGTCCCATTGACCAGACAGCAAAGTACTGCCCGTTTGGAATGGTGTCGTGAGAATTGCAATTGGACTGAACAAGACTGGGCATGCGTACTATTTTCAGATGAGAGTAGGTTCAGTCTGTCATCGGATTGTAGACGCCATCTGATCTGGCGCGAGAGTGGTGCTGCTTATCGTCCAGAAAATATCCAGGAAATGAACCGATATCCGACATGCAGTGTCATGGTGTGGGCCGGCATCATGAACAATGATCGCGCGCCCCTACTTGTGGTTGCGAATGGGACTATGACGGGCTAACGATACATTCATGAAGTTCTACTTCCTCGTGCTCTTCTTTTCAGTGATGCTGTTGATGATAAATTTTTTTCATGGACGACAACGCAACATGTCATCGAACACTCGCTGTTCAGAATTGTCTAGACAGCGAGGGTATTCAACGCCTCGTATGGCCATCACGTTCTCCAGATCTAAATCCTATTGAAAATGTGTGGGATGCATAGAGGAGGCAAGTTGCTGGTCGAAACAATCCTCCGACAAACAAGAACACCCTCATCCATGCACTCCCAGAGGAATGGGATAAATTGCCGCAACAGCTGCTGGATAATGTAGTGCAAAGTATGATACGACGTGTGGAATGTTGCATCACACTCCACGGTATCAGTGGACATATCCCGTACTGATAACTTTCTTCAAGGTGCCTGCTGATGTTAAGATGCATTGTTCCATTTTCTCGTAGGCAGCATCAAATGAACATTTTTTCTTTCAGATGTTTCACAGCTTTTGTACTTTCCAGAACAATAAATATTCTTTATTCTAATGTCTGAACAGTGTGGCAACTATATTTTAACCTACTAGGCCTCATGTGTCTCACTTAATGTTATACTACATTGCAATTTGTGATCCGTTCCCAGCAATAGTCCAGCAGCGTATTATAAACATGTAAACTGCTTATTGACATAATGAGTGTAACTGCTTATTAAGAATTTATAATGCATGAAATAAACGCAGATTTTACTAACTGAAAATTATTTTCTAGAGCAGGTCGAAACAAATAAATTTAATTTACAAATTGTATGATAAATTGGTAAATTTTGTAATGTTTTCCTATTTAATTATTGTTAGAATTTAGGCACCTCTGCATTTAAGTAGCATTTTGTGTTAAATATTACTATATCCATTGTAACATTATTCCCATTCAGTTTAGCTGTCTCTGTACTATTATACAATCTATAGGACACCTACTAATATAATCTAATAATTACGTCCGCCATTTATAGTTTGATAATCACATAATTTATTTATAGTTGAAAACCATCTACCTAATTTATTTGATAACCACCTAATTTATTTATAGAATCTAGATACACTTACTCTGGTAGACTCAAATAACCAGCTTCTCCATCCATATAAAGACCAAGAAATATCTATTTATATAGTTTGAAGCAACCTGTTCCAAGTGTAAACTCAGAGAAATCCCTAAGATATTTACAAAATCTGATAATCAACTACATTTTTATAGAATCTGATAACTATGTAGTCCTTTTTTTAAATCTTATAACCACTTACTCCATTTAAAAAATGTCTAATAATGACCTACACTTCTTATACAGCTGATAATTATCCATTCCATTTATAGTATCTAATAACCACCTAACCTATTTATAATATCTGAAGCATTCTACTCTATTTGTAGACTCTTAAAATCGTCTACACTATTTTATCTGAAGAATCTTATAACTACCTACTCCATTTATAAATTCTATTAACTACCTACTTTTATAGAGTTTAAAAATACTTGCTTCATTTGTAGAATCAATATACCCACCTAAGCTACTTACAAAATCTGGCAACCTACTATTCTTACAAATCTGATGTTCTCGTAGTCTTTTTAGAAAATCTGAGAGTCATATCAACTCTATCTCTAGACTTACGTCTAATCTATTCACAGAACTCACGACTATCCATGCCATATTTTAGAGTCTGATAACCCCTTAATGTATGGACAGTGTCTGATGCCGCCAATTCAATTTATAATCTTACAGGCACTTACTCCATTTATAGAATATGTGATAACTAACTTTATTTACAAAGCTTAACAATTTGTTCTGAAAAAAAGCAACTTTTGTCGTCATATCACTTCACCCGAAAAACATTGCAACTACGATTGTTTTTTCGAACCCCAACAGCCATTGTTTTCGTTTTCTATTGAAAAAAATAACAGCTGCTCATTTGAAAAACACCGAAGCTTTTTCTTGTGTAGCAGAACACGAGAGATATTCGGCTGCGTCAGGTATAGAACCCAATATCTTCCAGTAACGATAATTATATCTTACCCAACTAGAATATCTCAAACTGAAAGTTCGGAATTGCTATATCAAATACTTTAGACAGGAAACACCAAATAAATAGGAAGAACGGTATATTGTTAAAACACAGTTTATATGTTTATAACAGCATTGCATTTTGATATCATTTGAAAGGAAAATTCATTTGATTTATACCTTAAATAAAAGAAAGTGACAGTGGGATTGAAAATGTTGGAAACAATAGGCAGAATAAAGGCCTAACTCATTCAACATAGACACATTGATTAGTGAAAAGAAATCATAGATACTATACATAATATCATTCAATTAAAGAAATATTATTGTATATTAAAACATTTATAACAACACTTTAAACATCTAATAACGAAAAACAGTTTGGGTAAAAGGCATATACATATAATTGCTTTAGAAATAAAAACTAACATGTTTTTTAGAAACAGGTAGAGAGAATGTAAAAACACTCTTAAATTAATATTAATTACGATCTTTTTTAATAATTTTCGATAACAAGAAGTAATACTTCATTCCGCTAACATACAACAATTCCTTACGCACGTTTTCGAACTGTATTGATTGATTACTGGAGATCCCGCAGCTTATAAGAAGATATTGATTGCTTAAAAAGCACTTGTGTGGAGATTACATTCAAGAGCGAAAGATTCTAAGCAAGAAGAATCTAAAAAAGATTCTTACGTGTAATATTGAAATATCAGTCTTGACTTTAGCGAATATTTTGATATGTTTGAAATCTATTCATTTTTGATATTTACTAAGAAATATTCGGAGACACTCATGTATTAAGTATTGTTAACTTTTGATTACTTTAGAATTTTTTAGAACGCCAAATTGCAAAGACAATGGCCAGTGAAGTACATAAAGGAAGAAATAAAAATATGACTTTTGTAATAGAATATGCAATGCAAATTAAAATATTAACTATATATATATATATATATATATATATATATATATATATATATATATATATATATATATATATATATATATATATATATATATATAAACTCTGTGGTACGACAGCCCATCGGAGGAACAATGCCTTATAATAGCTGTTTTCTCGTTCGAGGGCTCCAGGTCCGGTTACGCATACAACCTGTTTAGGTTGTCAGCCTAACGTCAAACTCTTAGTATTTAGTTCTAAAGTATGTTTGGTACTCAGTTTTATCAGTTTCATGAAAAGCTGATTCGACCTTGACCAACCTCTGCGGATCTGACCGCTGGGAGCGTGAAATGCTACAACATGCCCTTATATATATATATATATATATATATATATATATATATATATATATATATATATATATATGCATTTTCATCATAGCTGATAATGAAAAATGTGTTTTTGCATGCCTGTGTGTCAGAAGTCAGTCCTTGGGGGTTTTCTTATTTGACAACTCATAAAAAGGATCTAAAGCACATAAAAGATCGATTCAAAAATGAAATAGAATGGGAGTATAAAAAACTTTACTGAAACCACATCCTTTAAAGGCTATACGCTAATTGCGTATAGTTTTAATTACATATTTCCAGATGCGTAGCGATGCATGTTACAGCCTTGTTCAAATTAGAAACTTCTGACAATCAGATATATTTGAAGAAAGGGTTTCCTGCATGCAAGTCTGTTGTGGTGGGCGCATGGGAATTTTTCTTATTTCAGACACGTGATTACGGCTCAGAGATAAATCTTTTCAGAAAGCATTCCGTGTTGAATGCATGTAAGAAGCAAAAATTTCGTTTCTCCATTTTTTGCTTTGCAGTCCTGTACGTTTCTCGATTCAAAATTGTCTAAAAGAACATAGTTATCGCTAAGCACCGTATGAAACATCAGCCATTTTTAAGCAGCGGGTAAGGTAGATTTGTCTCTGTTTCCTGCATGCATGTCTGTCCGAAGTGAATGCTTCAGAATTTTCGGGAACTTTTCTCTAGCAACACATGATAATATTTCTATTTGTAAGTCCCAACTGTAACCGCATGATGAAAGCCTAAATAGCAAAAACATTCAGGCTTTTCGTTTATATATATATATATATATATATATATATATATATATATATATATATATATATATATATATATATATATATATATATATATATATATATATATATATATATATATATATATATGTATATATATATGTATATATATATATATATATATATATATATATATATATATATATATATATATATATATATATATATATATATATATATATATATATATATATATATATATATATATACAATAAGACCCCGCTTAACGCTGTTTCGTTTAGCGCTGTTTCGGTTTAGCGCTCTTTTATTTCAACCCGGAGATTCCACGAAATCGCTCGCAGCATACAGGGATTCCGCGAAACATTATGCAGCGATAGGTTTCAAATACATATCCGAAAGAGTGTACTTGTGTTTCTTGTTTGGTGCGGTATTGTACAGACATATTTTTATTATTGGAAACATTTGTTGACATCATTGTAAGTAGGTATTAATTTACATATTTAATACTATATTACAGTGTCAAATATTTTAATCTTTAGTTTTTACTATGGGTGATAATGAAAAAGAAAAGAAAGCAACCAGAAAAAGCATTTCACTCAAAACTAAGATGAAAGTGATTAGAAGATTAGATTCTGATGAACGTCAAACTCTAATTAGTGCTTTATTGAATTTGCCAACTTCAACAATAAGGACCATCATGAAAAATAAAGAAAAAATACTGTCATCGGCAACTACAACTACGTCAAGCTCTGCAACTAGAATTACCCGTTCTATAAATAATATCATAGAGGAAATGGAAAAACGACTGTCTATATGGATTGACGACGAAATTGATCGCAATATGCCATAAAGCCAATCTATCATAATGGAAAAAGCTAGAAGAATTTTTAATTACATTCAGGCTGAGACAATTGACACAAGTGAAACTTTGTCAATTGTCTCAGCCACAGTTCAGTTGCTAGTCGAAGATGGTTTAATAGATTTAAACATTGAAATAACCTTCACAACATAAGGATTACAGGAGAAGCAGCAAGTGGTGATACAAAAGCGGTGGCTGAATTTCCAGCGATATTAAAAAAATAATTGAAGAAGGAAACTATCTTCCAGAATTGGTTTTTAATTTTGATGAAACAGGCTTGTTTTGGAAAAGAATGCCGAAACGAACATTTCTATCCCGTGAAGAGGAACGGGCACCAGGATTTAAAGCTGCAAAAGATCGCTTAACCCTTCTACTAGGTGTTAACGCAAGCGGAGATTTTAAATTAAAACCATTACTAATTTACCATTGCAAAAACCCAAGAGCGATGAAAGGCATATCTAAATCAACTTTACCTGTAATTTGGGAGTTTAATAAAAAAACATGGATAACTGCGAAAATGTTCCAGGATTGGTTCATTGAACATTTCTGCCCGTCTGTTAAACGTTATTGCGAAATTAAAAAACTTGAACAAAAAGCACTTCTGTTAATTGATAATGCTCCAAGCCACCCAACAAATTTATCAGACTTAACAACATGCATTCCAGTCGAAGTGGTTTTCTTGCCACCTAACACAACTGCCTTAATTCAACTAATGGACCAAGGCGTTATATCAAATTGTAAGGCTTATTACTTGCGGCGAACCTTTAAGTAAATGTTTGAAAAAACAGACAGAGAAGAGAACCAGTCCATAAGAGAAAACTACAACTATTTTGGAAAAACTACAACATCGTGTATGCTGTAGAAAACATAGGCCTTTCTTGGAATGAGGTAACAGAAAGATCTTTGAAAGGAATATGGAAGAATATTTGGCCGGATTTAAGTAAGAGCGATGAAGTTGGACACTTTGTCGATGTGGATGAAATAGTGGAAGAGATAGTGAAATTAACGAAGCAAACCGGTTTTGAAGGGGTAAATGTGGAAGATGTCGAAGAAATAATTCAAGAAGCAGCGGCTAGTCTTTCTAATGATGAGCTCAAGGAATTAACTGAACAAGAAGAAAACAAAAATGTTGACAGCAGTGATTCAGAAGAAGAGCAAAAAGAACTTTCGATGGCGTTTGTAAAAGGAGTTTGTCTACCATAACTGAAATAATGGATCAATTCATTGAAAATGATCCGAATTTTGACAGGAGCTCAAAAGTAAGGCGTGGTTTTAGAGATGCTCTATCCGTTTATGAAGTTTTAAGAGAACAACGCAAAAGAAAAAGGCAAACAACATTAGATGCTTTTGTCACAAAAAGGCAGAACACTGAAAATGCGGAAGGCTAACTAAATATAACTGACTTAGAATTTTATTTGTTTTTTTTTTTTTTTTTTTTTTTTTAAGAATATTCATTTTGTTATTTATATTTTGTTTTTATTTTTGCAAGAAATAATAATATGGTATTATTTTGGGCTTTAAGAAATAAATGCTTGGTTTTATTTTTATTAAAAAAACATACTTTTTAAATTTAATACCCAACCAATTTCCTAGCCATCTTCCCCTAACCCCAATATTTACATGTAAAGATAGCCTCGTTTAGCGCAGTTTCGCATTACGCCCTACTTTGATGGAACGTATCCCCCGCGTTAAGCGGGGTCTTACTGTATATATATTTAAAATTATAACGAGCAAATTTATAGGACTATCTTCTGTCAATCTATACCAAAGTCTAGCAAGAGAAAATGAATACAATGTTGAACGATTAGTGAACAGTTCGGACTACGAACAAATCAGACAACGAATGCTTTCACGAAAACATTTGTTCCCAGAACGAACACATATTCCAATAATGAACTAAATCGAACGAACATTTCTCGGAGCTTAATATGCAGGGTTGCCGAACATAAAAGAATCAAAAATCGTTTTTCATCTCTCTTGAATTATGTTGCTTGCCTATTGAACTTCAAATTTCTATATTGTAAAAAAATGTTTCCCAATAGAATATTTATAGCCAAAGTAGACCATCAGTTTCAATTTTGATTTCATTCAGAACCGAAACTAATTTTCATTTTAAGAGTTTCCCCTCCCCGTTTTTCATTCACTGTCTCATACGCAGTATTGAATAATGAATTCCAGACGGCAATAACAACACTGTTATTAATCACTTTGCAACGACAATGCTATTAATTACTTCTGGAGAATCCTGAAAAAGCAAGAATGGGAATTGACATTGGACATGTTCTTTAACGTCCTATAAATTAAAAATGAAAAGGACTGCTGAATATGCAAGACTGTGTATGTATTATTTTTTTAATAAATTACTAAGAAATTATACATTCTTTTCTTAAATTTAAAATTTATGGTCTCCAGAACAAATTAATCGATTTCACAGAAAAATTTTATAGTAACTCGATGTGCGGTTAACGAACAATTCGGATAGAGAACAGTCTTCTTACAGATAATGTTCGTTAACCGATCACCCACTGCATAAAGTTTCTGTTTTCTGCTTGTAAGTCTGTTAATGTCACTGCTTGGAAGATTTCCGGATTAGCTCTTTTGCAACACGTGATCATAGCCGACAGAGAGGTCTTCCTAAAACACTTTCTGCTGTGGGCATATGAGTGGAATGAAAAAACGTGCCTCTCTAATGTAGAGTCTCGTTTTTTTGCTTCCAGATTCAAAACTGTAATGAAGGGCATGCATTTATAGCTATATACATATTCAAAATCAACAAATATCTGTTGTTGTTGTTGTTACTTATGACACTTGGACAAGCCAAGCACGTTGTGTCGTTCGCTTTGCGAATTCAAGTCAGTAGAGTGCGTCTTTCGTTAAATCAGAGCACTACGAAGGCGAAAGTACAACTTTACTCTAAATATTCCTCCAATGGATGTCACCACCAGAGGATCCATTCCCTCAATATTGATATTGATCTGAAGGGGGAGGAAATTTTCTCCAAAACATTACACCTTGGTGACTGCTCAAAGACCACCCACAGGACTTTCGATTTCACAGATTTAACGAGCATGTATATCGCATGTATTTGGTGGGTCTTTGACGGCATTGCGAATCGAACCTTTTGGATGGAAGGCCGATGCCTAATCACTAGGCAGCCACGGCTCTAAGATCCAGCAATGGGAATAAGTTTACCTGTGAGTTTTCTTAATTTTCGTTCTTGGAGAATGTAGTTATGGTTAATTTTCTATAAAAATTCTTTCAGAAGAGAGCATATTTACTGTTTAACAACTATTTTCATCCGTCGGACTATATATATACTAAGTGTATCTAATTATATTTTACATCCTCCCCTTCCTCCATCTTTGGTGTACTTAACGTTAAGATTCATCAGTTAAGTGTTATTAGAAATAGATTCTTAATAAAAATCCCATGTTCATATTAATTAATAAAGTTTATTACAAAGATTAGCTTAGAATAAAATGAACAGAACAGCCAAGTTAATGTAGATCAATAACATTTTAGACACACTTGTTACAAAAACAGAAAATTGTATTCTTAAACTGGAATTAAGGGTTGCTTACAATGTTTAAGTAATTTACGTAATGGAAACTTCCGCCTTACGTACAAGGTTATCTGGAGACACGTGAGCAGCCCATGTGGTGGGAGATACGGCCAAAGTGCAGCACCGAACAATCAAGAACCCTATGACGAGTTTCACAATGATATTCATATGAATTCTTTCTCCTCGTTTTTGGTTTTTGGTAATTAGAAGTACCTCCAAAGAAAATATATTACAGCCTGAGTAAAAACTTTAAGGCCACCAGTCAGTTTTTAAAAATAATAATATAATCGTGTAACTACCATTGCAACTACTAGTTTGTGACAATGCTGCAATTTTCATATTTCTCATACGTTTCTTTGAAGTATTGGTGATCTTTGTGTAGATGACGAAGGGTAAGAAGTTAACTGATCGTGAACGAGGGCAGATCAAAATCTTATCTTCAACAGGAATGAGTAGTCGTGCTATTGCGATAAAGATGGGAAGATCAAGGACTGTAGTCAACAATTTTTTTTAAATTGAAAGACAATTATGGTAAAAAGAATACTGGGGGAAGACCTAAGCTTTCTCCTCGCGTGATGAAAGAAGAGTTTGCAAACTTGCATCTTCTGGAAAATACTCAACCAGGAAACTGATTCCGACGACTGGTTTAAAAGTTTGTCAAAAAACGATTTATAACACAATTAGAAGGTCTGGAAGGTACACTTATACAACAAAATTTACTAAGCCTCAGTTACTGCAGAGGCACAAAGAAGAACGTTTAAACTTTGGCCAGAAAGTCATGACCTGGGACAACCAATGGATAGAAATTGTTTTTTCTGACGAAAGAAATGGAATTTGGATGGACCAGATGGCTGAAATTTCTACTGGCATGATATAGGAAAAGAAAAAGAAATATTCTCCAAGCACGAGTTAGGTGGAGGGTCTGTTATGACTTGGGGCTGTTTTGCTTACAATGGTGGGGACTCAATTGCATTCGTTTCAGGTAGAATGAATTCACAAAGATACCAAAATGTCCTATAAAAACATCTTTCGCCAAATGCTGAATGTCTTGCTGGAGAAAATTGGAAATATCAGCTAGACAATGTATCGATCCATTCGAGTAACAGCACAAAAAGTTGGTTCCTAGTCAACTATGTTGAAAGTGTGAAATGGCCAGTGAAATCACTTGACCTCAACCCAATTGAGAACCTTTGGGGTGACTTAGCAAGAAGAGTTTATGCAAATGGGAGACATTTCACATCAATAGCCGAGCTGAAATCTACTATCGAAGATGAATGGTATAAAACCGACCCCACCCTTTCTCAAAAACTCGTTTCAGCCATGAAGACAAGAATATTTGAAGTAATTCGAAGAAATGGTTTCTACGCAAACTTCCAAGAGTTTGTTATTTTTTTTCTTATTTGTTATTTTCTATGTTGGCCTTAAAGTTTTTACTGAGGCTCAAATATTCATCTGTGTGTTCTGTAATATTTTCTAATAATAAAATATTTACAATTAATTTTTCTACTTTTTTTACTTTTAATTAAGCTCAATAATTATCAATCAAATGGTATTTTAATTCCTCAGTTTAAATGTATCCATTTTCAAAGACTCAGACTGTACATCCTGGTTCACATATTCTCACCATGTCCTTTCACAGCTCAAAAGAATAAACAGCAGCTGCTCGTCTGGGTTCTCCTTACTGGCGACTCGATGCTTCCGGGACTCTCTAACCCTCGATTCTTCTTCTCTCCCTTGCTGGAGGTAAAACCGGTTCCTGGCTATCCCGTTACTTCACTTCGCCATGCACTCTTCTCATGAAATACGCAGCGCTCCCTCACGAACAGCTCTAGTGGCCAACCACAAGAGAAATTAACTCGCATCCATTTGTGGCCAGTACATATATACACTGCTATGATCAGAATCCAAATGACTCAGTAGATTCACGTCCGTAAAAGCATCGCTTGCCACGAGTATCCCGTGTCAGGGGGGACCACATTCCTCCTTATTGGATTGGAAATGCGTCCACGTTCATCAGTTTTGTCCAAAGTGCTTCCGTTGGAGTGGTGCTGATGTACAGGTGAGAGTGCCAGCTCAAATCTCGACCTCATCACTTGACTTTGGTTCAAAATGACGATGTGCTTAGTGTGACAGATGAGTATTCCACAACTGTTATAACTTTAGTTACAGCCTACAGATTGGATGTATGGGTAATTTTCCGTTTCTCCACCACTTTTGATATTCGCCGTAACGAGAAAGAAAATAAATCGTAAATTATTGTCCTAAATATTCCAATTGCATCATGTATTATTTGAAAATGCTTACGTTTCAGAAACTGCTAAAACCAATGCAAACATTTATTTACTTTTGATAAACTAAGCAGTTATCACATATTGATAAGACCCATTTAAACGCCAATGTTTATTTTTGGCGGAAACTGCTTACCAATTCCATCTGTGATCGATTCTGTAAGTGTAATGTTTGTTAACATTCCCAACTCGTATATTCACAGACATGGCTTAATAGAATTTTTTTTTCAATGAGACAAAATTAATTTTTGCTCTATTTAGTTGGTATTTGCTCTTGTTCATTGGTGAACATAATGCTTTTTTTATCGGCAAAATTAAGACCAAACAATCTTTTGCACTCACTAGTTTTAGGTTTGCTTAGCATTTATCTTGCTCCCATGACACAGGTCCGAGGTTCGATCCTCGGGCTGGGAAAGGTTAACTCAGCCTTTCATCCCTTCAGTGGGTCGATTAACTGAGTACGAAGCATGCTTGGGAACTAAACACTGGGGGTGTTACGTTAGGCTGACCACCTAACTGGGACAGATGCTTCGCACCCCAGGGCCCATCGCACCCAGGGTTTATCATTGTTTATCACATTTTATTCAACTTTTGTCCAAAAAAATTCGATTTAGTATACATTAAATTTAAAATAAAATTTTAAGCCACTAAAATCATCGTATCTACGTTATACTATTTTCTCACCTCCGAAAAAAAAAACGTTATTTTTGGAGATCAAAATCGTTGGTGTGTTCTAAAAGTGCCAATGTATGTATCAAATCTCAAATTGTGTGTCGGATATAAGCAAAATCTTTCTCTGTAACCCCTTCCGTTGAATAAAATTGCCATATTACAATGTATAATTTCAACATACTTCTCATTTATTATTAATATAAATAACCATAGAAACCATATATTAGTTTATTATAACATAGAACATGATAAATCTAAAAAACTATAACTTTTTTCTTAACATTTAGTGACCTGTTGATATTTATATCAATAAATGTATCTAAACAGGAAGCATTTTAATTACTTTCATCATAATGCTTCCCTCAGGAAGTTAAATTTCGGCACCACTTACACAAAGTGTTAATAGATGTCAACCCATGACGCGTAGGTGGGTTTTTGTGTCCCGCTCTGAAAGACCCCTAAGTGAGACATCACTTAGCAGCACTCTTTCTCCTGGGGTCGGATATTAAAAGTCCATAATGGGACGGAATGACTCCAGAAAAGTGACTCCTCTCAAAAGGAATGGGAACCAGTTTATCATTTTAGTGAGAGAAAGTTGTCAGCCAGGTTATTTATCAAGAAGAACGGACTCAATGCTTCCCCAACGTAAATGTCAGAAATATCGATTAAGCACTTTTGAATTGATATCCGGTAATAAATTACACGAATGAGAAGAAGAGAAGCGGGATTATTTTAATACAATATTTCGAAACGAGGATGAGATCTCGGGAAATTTCAATGATATATCGATGAGTTTAACTAAATTTGTAATCATTTTGTGTATTGATATGATATATCGAAATGCAAGCAGTAATCAAAGTCTCAAGTTTAGCATTTTTTTTTCATGTCAATGATGTGAGTCAGTTTGTGAGTGAGAAACATTTTTCCTTTTGAGTATCGAGCTTTCATTAATATATAATCGTTAACAGGGATAATAAAGCATAAAGAGAAGTATTTTTTGTATCATCAGTCATAAGAAGTGGTATGTCAAGAATAAGACAATTAATTGTAACAATTTAACCAAATAAGAGGAAAAATTCCTCGCAACGGATCGATAACATTTTAGAAGAGCTCTAGTCCGCTCAGTAACTTTACGCCGCTTCCGTTAAAATCAAGGTGAAACGTCGTTTACCGCTGGCATTGAGTGGGAGGGTGATATTCTCCCTTACTGGTTAGATGGAGCTCCGTGGGTTGAGGACTTGTCCGCGTTCATCTGTCCCTTCCAGAATCCTTCCGCTGGTGTGGCGTGGATGTGGAAAGGAGAGTGCCTGCTAAGATGTAAACTCTTCATCCAACCATGGCTCAAAATGACGAGGCGCTTGGTGATGAGGGAGTACTGCACATCTACTCATCTTAAACAGACCCCTGCACCTCTATGAATATATCACATTTAAAGTACTTTTTTATTTACAAATCTCCAATTTCAGCAACTATATTTAATAATAAAATAAAATAGTTAAATCATATTCCACTTTTCTAAATAATTTTAGTTATCCATCAATTTATGTTCAAATATTTTTTTTCACATTCTTTTAAGTAAATTTCTTAACGGAGAAAATTTTAATATATGAAAAGAATGAAAATATACCCTTTTAGAATATTTTATTTAAAAAAATATTGCTAATATTTTAATGCTATACACTAGCTAATGTGCACTTTATATTTTCAAAATAATTGTGCCACTGATATTTCTCAAAGTAATTACAGCTTGTAAAGGAGTGGATGATGTGAATAATATGGAGAATCCACCCCATTGTAGGGGCAATGACCGTACTCGTGTCTATGAAGAGTTGTAGGCTTGATATCCAACCCAAATGAAACCGTCTTGCTCTAAGATCTAATACACTTTAAAAGAAATTAGTAGGAGCAAATATCCCTCCACTGATGTGACATGGAGACGAGGGGGCAACTCATGTGTAGCCCTCATCACATGATCGTGGTGCAAAACTACAAGATGCTTATCTATGTTGAGTGACTTCAATCTGCAGAAATAGGAAATTGGAAAAGGGCTGCAGAAATTAAACCTAATTTGTAATGATCACTTCTCAGACAGTACAAATATGCCAAAATATGTTCTTGAAGACTCAACTGTACTATTTTGTAAAAAAAAAATTTTAAAGCAATTTTATAATTTTCTTTATCTTTCATTTTAAAATATTTATGATTTGATGTTGTAGGAATTTTTCATTAGACAATGTAAATGAAAGAATAATTAATAATAATAATAAAAATAAATATAATACCATATATAACGAGGATAACGCTTAAAAAACTCTTTTTAATTGCGGAGTTGTGAAATAAAGTCACAAGTCCTCACATGCACGTTTTAGTCCATTTCCGATCTGCGACGTATTGGAAAAACCGAAAACGCATTTTCTGCTGAAGGGAAATATAATATGTTTTTAAAAATTGAAAAAACAGTACATATTTTTAAGTTTCAAAAATTATATGTATATATAGGAAAATAAGGTGAGCGCTGTACATATATTTTCTTTATTCATACTGATTCTTCTTAGATAACAAGAAGAGAAAAATGCTGCAAACTTGCGTTTTGGAAGCAAACAAAGTTCCAGAATGTTGTCCATCACAGAATAAATAACTGTATAATAAATTCAAATGAGGCTTGATTACTAATTAAGTAAATTATAAAAGCTTATCATCAAAACTTTGAAATGAAATAGCTTTGTATTTTAAATTAGACTGCGAGAGGGACATTGTAATGTAAATTTCACACCATTCCATGAAGCTGATTTCAATTCATCCCATAACTAAAATTTGGAGTACAATCAGAATAAATACTTTCTTTATGTAAATTAAAGAAGGTTTAGAACAGTTTCTAGCTATTATAGACTACTCACTACGCTAGATCAAAATTACATTGGCTCCTTTGAACTTCACGTGGCCCAGTCGTAGAATCTTCTTCCAAGTGGCAAGTCACTTATTCAATCGTTATTGTTTTATGCTACGAGAGATGGGATTTGCGTTATGGTTTTCTACACACACGCATGTTTGGTGAGTATTTTGGAGTTTTCCCATTATCTAACATTATCGGAACTAAAATTATCGAAATTACTTTGGAGTTTTCCCACTATCCCGTTATCGACCCATTATCTAAAATATATTCCTCCTGGAAAGCAATAAAACAGGAAGGATATTAAATAGCCGTAAATGATCGATAATCTGGCCATTACGTTATACACAAACATCAACACTCTCTAGCTTACCAAAGTCTAGAGGTATAGCTGCACTCTCAAAGTCCCAAGTACGATACCAGTGTCAATGCCTCATTGGGATGATAAATGAATGCATTTTTATGTACATGTGGCATTAACTGGTAGAAATCTCTCAGGACTGATTGATGTACATGTTCGTTGCTGTGAGTGCTTGAGATTTTTTTAGGATTCGTCATTTGTGACACAATTAAATACAATTCACTTTCATTTAAGTTCTTCACAGAAAGGGGACAATTTTTTTTTATTCTCTTGATATCGGCGGGCACTTGGGTGACTAACCCATCACCACATCAAGGCCGGAAACTGTTACTCATTTGTCGTTACTCAATGGCTCGGTGTCAGTGTAAACCAAGTCATAAAGGTGAGTAACAATACCCACGCCATACCACCATAAGCCCGTTTATAGGGAGGGCCACATTCACCTCAGAATAAAGGACAGAGAAACTCAGAGAGAAAGAAACATTCATGCCTGAACCGGGATTTGAACCCGGAGCCAACAGCTAAAGAGTCAGGAACGCTGACCACACAGTCATCGGTCGGCGGAAGGGAGAATGTATGATGGATGTAAAAATACTTACAACGGCTCTCATATGTTTGGGATTTCCATGTACAGTCTCAAAAAATTATCAAGGTCAAAGGTGTGATTCGAACCCATAGGCATTTGAACTGGTATCAAAACGCTAACCGCATTAAACCAGCTCAGTGTGAAGGACCCTTATGAAAATAATATTAGTCAATAAGAATGTAAGTATTTAAATTGTGTGTGTGTGTGATAATGGCTATTTTTATGAACACTTTAAGAATTCTCGTGACATCCTGCGTACAGCTTGAAAATACTAAAACAGCATTTTCTTTATACTTCTTACTAAAAATAAGGATGAAATAACAGAGTTACCAATCACATAAAACCAGTTTTATCGGACTCCAGCTAAATGTGATACATTGATTGATTAAAGGGCTTTCAATATCATCAATTGCCTTTCTTGTAATCAATTGAGATTTAATGTCTTATATTATTCAGGCTCGTTGAACTTCACTCCACTTTTAGTGGTGATTTCTTTTAGAACCAATCAAATCGCACTTTAGCTTGACGTCATTATTTATTTCACTGCAGTCATTTTAGGAGAGCCTGACAACAAAAATAAAGGTCACTGCCAGACAATAACGCAGTTAAATAAAAGAAATAGTGAATTTACAGCCGGCAAATATATAGAAAAAAAAAGTTTCTTTTATTATCGTTTTAATAAAACAAACTTTATCTTAATTAATATAGTTTTTGATTTATTTGATTCCAAAATCAAATGAGAAGAAAAAAAGTATGAATTCGTATAACTTTATAAGAATTTGTTAAAATAATCCTTGTTTTTTAATATTTAAAGAAATGATAAAATTAATTAACGAAACCTTATGAATATACATCTAGTACACTTAAAACTTAGTCGTTTGGTTATAGTACGTCGATTAAATAACATATATTATTTTTAGAAGTAATGCTTTTCAAATTTCAAAAATTAGCGAAACATTTTATAGTAAATACATTTCAGTAAGTTTTTACTGTCCATATTTGTGTTTGTGTGTTGCCAAATTTTAGATATGTATTAAATAAAATTAAAAATTAATTGTATCTCTTTGATTACTTTTTTTCTTCAACATGAGAGATAATAGCTCCAATTTTTCTATAAGACACTGAAAACAGAACTAAAAAATGTTTCATGAAACTACTATAAATAGGATATTTTTGAACATTGATCTATTTTAGACAATATATTTATCATATTATATTAACAAAAATATCAAATAAATTTAAACAATGCAATTGATCACATTTTGCTCCTTATTAAGAAATTTAATTTTATTCTTTTAAAAAATTCTAATACCTTTTATTTTATTTTATTAATTTCTTCATAAGAAAAAAATTACGTAACTGCACTTTAAGAGAATTCTTTCTTGATTTGATGGCTAATTCCATTTGGTTAGTGTAATCTATAGCAATTCTCAAATTATTTTTTTTCAGTTATATATTAAGATTAATGTAATATAATTAGAACAATTTTATATTAATATTCAGAATCAAAAAAAATTATGACATAACTTTTTTTCATTACATGAAATGAAATACATTATGATAAAATTTAATTTCACTCAAAATTTGAATCTTTATAATTTAGAATCAGGGAACAAGTAAACAAGTAGAAGAGTTCCAGTGCAGAGTTAACCCTGTAAGTAAAATTTCACTTAGAGGAATTTGCAACCATAACCACAATTTATGAGTCTCACCTCTTATTAATCAACCAGAAGGATTCAGAATTGAATTCAATACAGAGCGCGCAACTTTCTAATAATGAATATAACATCTTGCTCCATCAGGCAACCGTGGGCTGGACATTTTTTAAATATTATTGTGTACTAGAGGGAAAATCCCTGGAATACCTCAAATATTCTTTTCCATGAAAAAAGTTAGCCAAGCTGGCAGCCGAATGGTTAGCGCTCTTGCCTTCGGTTCAACAGTTCGTGGGTTCGAATCCCACCTTGGGCATGGATGTTTGTAGTGGTTCGGAATCCACTTTAAACTGTAAGTCCCGGTCTAATTAGCCCTCGTGTGCAAAAAAAGACCGTTGAGCGACAAACAAACCAAACCAAACCATGAAAAAAGTAAAGGTATAAAATGCTGTAAATCAATAATGATATTGAACATGACTTTTTTTAAAAGCGAATTCAAAACACTCAAGGTATTCTACCATCAAGAGCGCAGTCCTTTATTAGGCCAAGAAACTGTTTTTTTTATTATTATTATTATAATTATTTTAACTAATACAAATTATTTCTTCTCCCCTTAATTGTTTCTGGGATGTTCAATGTCAATTAGACAAAAATAAAGGCAACATTAAAAGCGATAGAAAAATCCTTAGTTAATCAAAAGTAGAAGTGAGTGGAATCCTTAATTAATCAAGAGTGGAAGTGAGTAAAATCCTTAATTAAGAGTGAAAGTGAGTAAAATCCTTAATTAAGAGTGGAAGTGAGTGGAATTCTTAATTAATCAAGAGGGGAAGTCAGTGGAATCCTTAATTAATCAAGAGTGATAGTGAGTAAAATCCTTAATCAAGAGTGAAAGTGAGTAAAATCCTTAATTAAGAGTGAAAGTGAGTAAAATCCTTAATTAAGAGTGGAAGTGAGTGGAATCCTTAATTAATCAAGAGTGGAAGTGAGTAAAATCCTTAATCAAGAGTGAAAGTGAGTAAAATCCTTAATTAAGAGTGGAAGTGAGTAAAATCCTTAATTAAGAGTGGAAGTGAGTGGAATTTTTAATTAATCAAATGTGGAAGTGAGTGGAATCCTTGATTAATCAAGAGAATATAAAATATTTGACTAGTACATTAATCTTGTTAGACTTTTGTGTGTGATATCACCACAAAAGCAATGGCATGTCAAGTTTTAACTAAAATTTTCTGCCATTGCTAATGTCATCTATGCAAACAATTTACGTTGGAGTGTTCTTTTACATTTTGTCAGACGACTTTTGTTATTTGAAAGGAGGCATGTTTTAGAACACTATGTTGTAAGATATGTGAAAACGTCGTTATCATTAAGTAAAATATGTCTAAAAGGATCTTATCAAGTTACCAAATCAGAACCATTAAAGCAAGAACCAAGTTCTGGTCTGGATCATCACTTGTGGTGAAAAGTAAATTTACTTCAACAACACAAGCTGAAACAATGATTGATCTGCACCCAGTGAGCCCGTGCGTTGCAAATTGCAATGTGATTAACTAAGCATTATGTTGTTTTGTATCTGATGGCACTGCCGTGGTGTTATCCACAAAGAGTATATAGAAAAGGGCAAAACCATCGCCAGAAAGGTGTACAAAGAGATGCTTGTTCATACAGGTGCTATTTAATTAAATCCAAACGTTGAACTATTTCCCGGCGCAAGAAGGTACTATTCCATCAAGATAAGACCGCATGTGTCTGCATTCACCGACTGGACATTCTACGGACTCTATGGGCATCCTATGCCACACCCACCATGCAGCCACAACAACGCACTTTCAAGCTTCTACCTTTTTTCACACCTACAATTACATCCTGCTGGTGCCTTCTTCGATTCCACATAGGACGTCCGCAATGAGGTTTATTTCTTTTTAGTCTCACGGCTACCAAGTTCTTTGAAAAACTACTGAAACTTTGTCAGAAAATCATAGATCATTACTACCCATATTAAAGGTACTGCTTTCAAGTTTTTTTCAATAGTATTAATAACATTTTTGATGGAAAACATTTGTTGCAACCCGATATATGGGCAGCAATTATATCTGTAAAGACTGTCAATATTAATAATTATGACATAATCACTCCAGCAGGTGTATATTTAGCCTCACTTAATTTTCGACAGTAATCGTCAGAATTTCTGCTGCATACATCACTTGACAGCAATGCATTGCTTTTTTATTAGTTAATTACAAACCATATTTTTTTATAATACATTTAGCCTCATTCGCGCAATATTCGCTTTATATAGTTACCATAAATGGCTTAAGCGTTAATTTCTTATCCCATTTACTTACTGTAAAGGTTAATTGTAAACTTACTGTAAAACGTTAACACTAAAATATCAATTTATATATATATAATTTTAACAAAATATCAATTATCAATACTAAAATATCAGTAAAAAAAGTATATAACAATAAAAAACGCGTATGATTTTTCTCGCAAGTTCAATAGTAACATGTGACTCTCTGAAGACTGAGATTATAATTTGACAAGAGCCTATAGTTTGAAGTTGGTTTCAAGTCACATAAAAACATAAGCCCAAAATGTGAAATTGAACTTGCAAACTGTTGAACTAAAGACCAAATGCAAAACATTAAATTGTCCACTGGGCAAACTTTTGAAATTTAACCTGATAAAACCTGATAAATGTATGAAGCCTTATTTTTATTACAAATAACTTGGGTTAAAAGTTTTGAGCATTTCAATAAAGGTATTTTTAAAACTATGGCAAGAGGTTGAATGGAATTGAAAATATGTTTTGGAACACTCTAACTTTTATAGATAAAGTGTAGAAGATTCTAATGCTATACTATTAAAAAATTCTATAACTGATTTAACTTTTTAAAAGCGTTGTACAGAAGGTGTGTTTACAAATTAAATTTTAATGAGTTTTAATTTTAGATAAGAGAAACATATGCTGATTTTCCACAGTTTCTTTTAGCATTTTATTAATAAACACTTATTAATAAATACTTTATTAAAAATAGTTTTATTTGAGCTTTAACTGTAACAGGTATTATGTATTTGCATCATTTCGTCGGTAAAGTACCAGTCATGAGTTCTTTCATCCACGACTAGTACCTTGCTGACGAAATGATGCTTTCGCTTTCTGCCTTTTTATTCGTTTCTTCTTTTGAGATATACCTAAAGAAATATGTCGCAAAAAGGAAAACGAATAAAATTTATTATTGAAATTCCAACTTTTACCTCTTTCCTATTGGTACACAAAACATCCATAGCAGAATAATTAAAATGGAAAAAATTGCGTTCAAAATAGTAATTTTAAATGACTTTTTTCAAAACGTAAGTATAGAGACAAAAATACAATATGTACATGATGAGACGAAGTAGAAATTGCCATTGTGACAGATTTCTTTCAATGATTTGATGTGCTTCGTCTAATATATATATATATATATATATATATATATATATATATATATATATATATATATATATATATATATATATATATATATATATATATATATATATATATATATATATATATATATATATATATATATATATATATATATATATATATATATATATATATATATATATATATATATATATATATATATATATATATATATATATATATATATATATATATATATATATATATATATATATATATGTGTGTGTGTATAATACGCTGGTTTTGTGAACTCATATGAAACAATAAAACAGTTCGTAAAATAAAAAATAACGGTTGAATTTTAAAATGTTTTTTACCCAACTGCTAATACTTTATGAACAAACTACTGTTAGAAAAAAATTATTTAGAAAGTTGTAGATGAGGAACACACGCAAAATCAAATTAATACTTGAAAAGCTATCATTACTTTCGTTTTATTTATGAAAAATAAGGCAAAGTTAAGGCTTTATTATTTCAAAACCACATTTTTCTGTTTTTTTCTTGCAGCAAAGCGCCTTACAAAACTGTTTTTCTTTAAAAAAGTACATCAATTCCTATTAACCATCCGTCTGTTTGTTTTGTAAACAGTCGCAGCGCTGTCTTAATTTCTTCCTGCTTGAAAGTTCTTTTTCACTCATATTACCTATTGTTCAGAACCTTGTAATAGTTCTATATATCATACGTACAAATTACATTCGAAACCACATTCAGAAAGTTCTGAAATAAAATGTAAAACAGTTTCTCCAAGTTCATGGATGAGAAAATCATCTTCACTCAAATCGTCGAAAATGTTTATAGCTTTCTTCAATTATGTCAGTTTCACACCAAAATGATCTAGATATCATTATTCTGCATAACCATTCCCAGTAAAGAATGACAAGTCCATTGTCACTAGAACGTCTGTTTCACCGGTCGGCTTAGAACCGACTGGTGAAACAGACCCAAATTACTCGATTGGGGAATAAGCTCGAATCGTTTTTACCAAAGACTTTTATTTAAACAAAAAACAATAATTATATCAATAAGTTAATCAATTACATATTCCCCGTTGCTGTTTACAACCGCTTCCCACCTCTCGACGAATTTGTTGATGCCGTTCCGCTAAATATCGCCTGGTCAAAGAAGTTGTTGAGATAGCTTTTAAGGACCTCTTTGTTATCGAAGGTAACGCCCTTCATATGGTTTGACAAGGAGCAGAAAAGATGTTAATCGGTCGTTGTAAGGTCCAGAGAATACGGTGGAGGGTGAGGGATCTCCCATTCGAGCTCTTGGAGTGAGACTTTGACGACTTGTGCAACATGGAGCTTGGCATTGTCGTGAAGGAGTATGGTTTAACCCTGTCAATCAGGTCTTTTCCGTCGAATAGCCTCATTCACGTGGTGTAGCTAGGCAATGTAAAGCTCCTTGTTGACTGTGGCATTCTTTTCCTGCATTTCCCAGTGCACCAAGAGGTCCTTAAAAATGGCTCAACACCTTCTTTGACACCAGACCAGGCAATTTTTGGCGGAATGGCATCAATAAATTGGTTGAGAGGTGGTAAGAGGTTTTAAAAAGCAAAGGCGAATATACAATTGATTAACTTATTGCATTAATTGTTGTTTTTTGTTTAAATAAAAGCTATTGGTAAAAACGCTACGAATTTATTCCCCAACCTAATACTTTAGTGTTTGCACATGAAGCTATGATTGTACTCTATGTGTGACAATAAATCTCCAGTGTCACAGTTCATGTCGTTTTCAGTAAAAATCAGTAAAGTGAAGCCTCATTTGCTGCGGGCAATGATTGTAAGGGTGACCACGTACCCTCTGTCTGGGTTGATGGAACTCTGTGTCCACTTTAATCTATGTCATCCAACGTCCTTCAGTTGGTGAGTTGTGGATGTGGGTGTGAGCTCAGATTGGACCTCGTCACTTGACTGTAGTTCAAAATGACAAGGGGCTTGGGGATTTACGAGTATATATATTCCAAACCTATTAACTTTAAAGTATAGTCCGGTGCTTCTGCCCCTCCACGGATGTATTTATATGCATGGTAACCTTGTAAATAAAGCTGGAGAAATTCCGCAAGAATTGCTTAAAATATCTGGGATTTCAACTTTAGCTGTAAATAAAAACCATAACTCGTGTGGGCTTACAATTCTCCAATGTAAACGTTGACTCACTCTTATCAACCATAATAGTAATAATAATAAAATCAATGAAGAAAACAAAATGTAAAAAATACATGCAAGCAAAAGAGGCTGAGAAGTGAGCTTATAAAAAAGAGATATTTTTATATTTTACCTCGCAAATGAGAGTTAAAATTATCATTTTGTCTATGGAATCTTATTAGACCAGACAATAGTTCGGAAAATCGGAAAAGTGTTCGTAAATCAGAGATTCATAAAAACGAGCACTTACTGTATATGTTAAAATATATATGTTTTCTGTGGTTAATTTAATATTGAATGATAATTGCATGTATGCATTAAACATCCCTTTATTGATAACGACAGAAATTTTCATTAATTCATATACAAACAAAATTTGCACACACGCACACAAAAACACACTTATCAGAAAAGCCCCTCCTCAGAGAATACAGTAAAGCACAAATTTATGCGGAAATTGTAATAGGAACATTTGAAAAAGGAATTCTAAAAATATCCAATCCTAACTTTGAGGGATTGATTTTCTATGTTACTTATGAAGTTGTTGAACACCAATTTTGAAATAAAGGACAAATTTGGAGTAATTCTTGTTCCAACACCTATGAGGAACATAGACGATGTTTCAGGCCAGTAACTTGTCGCCAAATATGCTGTGTCGGATTTAGATATGGAAGCTGTGCTGACGATTTCCTTTGTTCTGGACCGTAAACTTTAAGATATACCCAACGGTTCCAATTCTCTGAGGTTATGGATTATCATCCATCAGAATGAAGTTGTTACGAACATCGGCGGCATATAGGAATCCACAATCCTATTTCGATATCTCACGCCTGTCATAGTACTTCCAAGGAAGACATGAATGTCAGTGTGACTACCTCGAGATATCCCAGCTTAAATTATGAATTAACCACCTCTTTAACTGTGACTTTCTTGAATAAATTACATTTGGTGCCCTGTTCTCTCTGGATCAGCAGAAACCTCCAAACACATTTCAATAAAAACTTTTTTGTAGTCTGAGAAGAGCAAAGTAAGACATTGCAATCTGGTTCAAGAATTGTATTCTCTTGTTCAACATACACGGTCATTTCTTTAAAGTCGTTTCGATAAGATTTCCAAAATATCAGAAGCCTTAAATAGATACTTTCATAAATTAGATGTCATCACACCGTAGTGATTGAAATTGTTGTTCCTGAAGTAAAAAAAAATAAAGATGAGCTATGGTACAGAAGCACTTCTTTTTCTTAAGGGTGAAAAATATAACTAACTTTTAATTGCAAGTTTTATAGTTAATAATTGACTAAGAAGAGACCTTCAAGATATACAATCTTTAAATTAAAATTGATAATATAGTTATTAGGTCATACTGAGAAACACATTAAGACGTCCAGAAGAATCAGATTGAGACAAAATCATTTTCATCCATCGAACCCAATCTTGCAGATTATTTCTTTTATGCGTTATTAACTTTTTGTCGATGTATATTCACGCAAAATTATCAACAAAAAAACTAAATCATCAATTATTCTTAAAAATTAAAAGCAAGTTTATGAAAGTATTTTGCACATTTCTTCAAATTTCTGTATCAGTATATGTTCTATGTTCCATTTCTCTAAATTAAATAAATTAAATAATGTAAATATGTGGATATATATATATATATCTATATACATATCATATATATATATATATATATCATATACATATATATATATATATATATGTATATATATATATATATATATATATATATATATATATATATATATATATATATATATATATATATATATATATATATATATATGTATGTATATATATATATATATATATATATATGTATATATGTATGTATGTATGTATGTATATGTATGAATGTATGTATAGTTCAGAAACGGTGTGTCTTTAGGAAATTTTAAATATGGTATGTGGAAAAATAAAATGACTTGAATTATTTAAATTAAAAAAAGATTTATAATAAATTACTGAAACATTTTTAAGAAGAACATTGTAAAACATTTAGAGAAAGAAAGAAAATTAGAGTAATAATGGAATAGTTAAAAATAGTTTATAATGATATAACGTATATATATATATGTATATAATAATTAAAAAATTGCAATAATAGCGAACCAAAATATATTGAGAAAAGGTAGAAAAAGAATTTTATCTCTTACGTTAGGGGAACAATCGACAAAAGAAATAGTTTCGAATTCATTTATGTAAGAATCCAAAGAATAAAAACAATACACAAAATGCTTTGTTCCTGACGCAATGGAGAAAAAATTAATGCCAGTTAAAAATAGAAAGTATAAATTAAATACAAAAGACACTCAGACGAAATCATAAAAAGCATAAACATTCTTGGTGCTAAAATGTTAAAAATATATTTATAAATACATACAAAAAGTTTAAAAATAGATAAAAATTTAAGACCTAGAATAAATATACAAATAAGAAATATTTAAAAAAAGATTGGAAAACGAAACAATCGGTAAATTAAACTTTGTAAATTAACGGTAAATTAACTAAATTAATCGGTAAATTAAAATCGAATTTTAATTTACCATGACAATAATAATAATAATAATAATATATATATATATATATATATATATATATATATATATATATACATAAATATATATATATATATTATTATTATTATTATTATTATCCTGTTCTTCATGAACACTTTCAAATGAAAAGATGCAAATTTTAATGTAATTGATGTATAGAGATTATTTCATACTATCCAAAATTATCACAAGTTTTTCTGCAGATTATCTTATACCGTATATATCAAGATATTGTATTAATGTTTGCTATAATTTTTGATGAAATTTTTTGTATTTCCTTTCTGTAAAACAACACCCCAATTGTCATGATAGATCCAAAAAGTTTGAATGATCATGTTAGACGAAATAATAAAGAAGATGCATGCAATTACTACTTGGGAATGAGACAATGACGTTAAGTAATCACCAAATTTAAATAATAGAAAAAAGCATATTATTAATAATGTTAATTAAGATATTCTATATTTTATGCATTAATTAATTTATTCATTAAAGATATAATGTTACATTATTGGAATGAATTACTTTCTTCTTAGAAATAAACCATCGCAATGTTTTATAAATTTTGTACTATAGTGTTATGCTCATTTGCACATACTTTATGATCTTCTTATATTTAGTTTCGAAAAAGTGGAAATAAATCAAGGACAATAAGAATAAGAATCTGTCCAAAAAATGTCATTATCTCATCTCAATCAACAAAATATAAATTATTTTAAATTAAAAATATTTAATTTTTCAATAATATTTATATAACAAATTTAAGGGACGCGTTAGCCTGTTCACGTTAATATGTGACGTCCAAAGACATTCCGTTGGTGTGGCGTGGATGTGGAGAGGAGGGTGCCAGCTCAGGTGTGACCTCGTCATCTAACCGTGGTTCAAAATGACGAGGCACATGGTGATGGGGGACTATTCCAAACCCGTGAACTTAATGGTACATTCCGGGACTGATCTGCACCGCTATGTATGCATCTATTATACTCACGTACTAAAAATAAATTCATGTATGACAAAATTATATGTGACGAAATTACTAAACAGTTTCATTCATTTATTGGTTTTATTTTTCGATTATAAAAACTTACTCGAGTCAATAAAATTTAAAATATAAAAGTCTACAAATCGTTTATTTTACTTTTTTTGTAGAGAGTTATAATTTCCTGCTCCACTTTTTATTATAAAATATGTATTCCAATTTTTTGTTACTTTTTTTCCTACTTTCATGGTCAGAACTACTTATTTTGAACGAGTACTAAAACTTTCAGTTCAACCAACCACTTATATCTATTTCGGGACTTCCCCTTCCCACTCAGCGCCCCTGTGTTACATTCAAAACTCTTAATCACGATGACTTTTTTTTTTCCTACATCAATTGGTCAAGGTCCAAGTGGTCGCTTTATCAGAAATTGAAATGACGCTTTGCTTTAAGAGGCGAACACTTTCGGTCGCTCCACCCACAGGAAGGAGCAAAATAAAAGTTTTGACTCCTAGCCAAAATCGTGGGAAAATATCTTCTTTTGGTCATCGCTGAAGTTGATACTTCGAAAGTCCAAAGTTCAACTGACACGTTCCGAAGCGAAAAGGCAGTTAATTATATTTTTTAATTTATATATTCTGAGAAATAGTATAGTATTTTAAGTTTTTTTTAGACTAAATTGTGTAGATTTCCACAATATTTTGATATATGGACGGTTGAGATTCTGTTTTGCTAAGTCACATATAAATTTTCGAATTCGTAATTTAATCTTTTACTTAAAGTATAAAAGTGTTTGATACGTACAGTTAACAGCCTAGAAACCAGATAGAGGTATAATTTATTTTAATATGCGCCTTCTATAAACTTCTTAAAAAATATTTCATAAATACATTGACATGTTATTCATTTTGTTCTTATTTCAATTTTGAAACAGATAAAATCAGAAAATTCTCAAGCAATCACTCTGATAGAAGTGTTTGTAGAAAACTTCAAGATAGTGCCGAGTAGACCGAAAAGGAAGGCGATTGGTGTCTATCAAAGGTTGGCAAGCACAAGTCATTCCTCCTCAACTAGCTAGTAAAAGAATAAGAATAAGATGTTAGTCCATTTAATCATTAAATCGGAGAGTAAAGACAACATCTATCTCTATTTTAAGAATTATTGGGTGTGTGACCTAATTGTTGGACATCACTCTTCGAGGCAAAAGGTTTTGAGTTCGATTCAAGCTACTGTTGAACAATGTAAGATAGACACTGCACTACTAGTCTGTCAGGATGGGTGTTTTGGGATGTTTTTATCTTAACGCGAGAAATATTTTTATTATTTTTAACATCGACTACAAAATTTTCTGGATTTTTATAGTAGATTTAATTTATATATCGATGTTAATTTCAATAAATCTTTGTAAAAACCATTCAGACTACTGTTTTTTTATGTTGATTTCGATTTTTTGTAATTTATTGTTGGACTGTTGGTGAAAAAACATTGTGTGAACAGGTACACAGAAAATAATTCTTTTTTACTGTGTACCTGTTCACACAATGTTTTTTCACCAAATTTTCCCGAAACTCGTTCTTGCAAATTCCTGATATTACAAGAAAAAAATTCCAATCCTTCTTTCTTTCGCTATGGATTGTTGAATAAAAATATAGCCTCGAATATTTTTATACCGAGTTTTTTCATTCCATTTATCATCTGATGATTTATTGCTTTCATTCTTCGAATTATATGGCAGCTCTAAAATTTACTCGTCAATTAATTTTTATACCCTCCTTGTTTGTATGTTTAGTACTTCGATTTCCAATGTGGAGAATATTTTCATGTCGTTATTCATGTTGGTAAACTCTTCAATATGATAAATATGTTGAATTCTCATCAATCATAGTTTGTTGTTGTTATTTTCTGCCACTTAGACGTACAATATGGGGTGCGCTGCTCCACTTTTCCAACTGAACCGTAATTTGGTGTGGAGTCTATCTTTCTCAGTACACACATGCCATAGGAACCAGTTTATAGAGTAAGCAACCATTCACAACCCATTCATACATGGAAAGGACAAAGACAAGAGAAAGTACATCCATGCCCGAACCGGAATTCTTAACCAGGACCTCCCTATCTGCAGTCAGGAACGTTTACCACTAGACAGTGTGGACGGCATAGATGAGTTTAAGATCTATTTACTAGAATTCTTATTGACTTGAAAAGTTATTTTAGCATGCGTAACAATTCTTGTTTACAAACTGTTAACTCTATTCATTAAAATTTTATTATACATATTAATTTCAACTTAAACTAAAGCACATTTAGTCACAGTAGCTATTTTTAAAATTTTCCAGAGAGATTAACAATTTCTGTTTAGAGTTAATTAGAAGCTTAAGTAGTTAAATTAACTCATCTATATTATTTTTCTGATTATGATTGAGTAAATAAGTGTTTTGCGTATGATAAAACTATAATAAACTACAAAATATCTAGGATCCGTTTAACTTAGAGGATTATTTCCGTCATATTCAATAATACAATATTTCTGTCATTACCTGCCAATGGTTGAGTGGATATGCTCCTTTCTGTGTTTCCTTTTTCTTTCTTCTGAGATGATGAATGAATGTGGCCCACCCTATATATGGGTTTGTGGTGGGATGGCATGGGTAATGCTTCTCAATTTCGTGACTTGGTTCACAGGTGCCTATCGAGTAACGGTAAATGATAAGCAGTTTTATGGCCTTATGGTGAAGGGTTAGTCACCCAGTGCCCGCAGTTAGAAAAAAGTATGTATTCCTTTTATTTACATAATTATTGCTTTTATGGATGTTTTTGTGAATTCAAGGTTTATTTATTGAAAGTGTCTTTTCAATTTTTTATTAATCAACTAAAATTTTTCTCATGCATTTTTTTAATTTTAAATTTTAATATTCGTATATATAATGCTCTTTTCACAAAGTACTTACGCTGTGTTTTATTTTCAAATCTTGATTATGGTATGTGTAGTTTATTTAAACCACATAAATGTAGATTCACAGTAAAATTGCTTAGACCTAGATATAATCAATATACTTGATATAATATTTCGCACCTAAATGTTTCTAACTTCAAAAAAAAGAAACCTGTAATTTTTTCTTCTTTTTTTTCTTTTATTTTTTGTTAACTTTATAAGAGCAGATAAAAAATTCTCATTCTTCAAATTGCTCTCTCTTACTTGCATTGCTAATGCACATGTAATAACTAACGATAATTACTACGTTTTTCTAGATTTATTAAAAAAGTGTTATTTTCAGTCGTTGACCATGTACTTATTTATACTTTACACTATGCGCCATCTCTATAAGGAATATTTTGAAATGAGGATGAAAATCTTTATATGTAATAGTATTACAATTTCATTCAATTTGTATTTAGTTGGTCTTCACGGGAGATCTTATTTTGTGATGCAATACAGCGCGTACCAAGTACTTGAAACTTAATATTTTTTAAGTCATTTACCGGCGAATAAATATAATCCAACAGCGCGAAAGTTGTTGTAGGCCTTATACAAAAACCTATAAGTCATATGCGTATGTACGTTGCAAGACATTAAATGTGAAGCACTGTGAATTACTCAAAAAAAATATAATCCCACCTCAAAAGTATGGAACGGAAAAAAAAGATGTTTAAATTCTTTATTAGCTTGGGAGCTCATTACGGTGCAAAAATTATATAAATCTTTATCACCCCATGCAGATAAAATAGCCTATACCTGATTAAGCATAGAACCGTGAATTTAATGATATGGGCAACTCATTCCATGCAGCGTTCAAGTCCTTGCCATACTTCATTTGATGAGAGGTTTGGAGGTGTTATATTCCAGTATAAGCAGCAAATATCCTCTGTATCAAAGAATGTGAAGTGCAACGTGTGCAATTGCATCATCTTATTGAAAAATGACGCATCGCAGGCCTTGAAGATAAGATACAACCACTGGCCTCATATGCCAGAAGTGTACCAATTGTCGAAAATATGTCAATCAGAATTAGAAATGTACTTTAACTGAAACCAATCGCTGCCTATATCATCACTCTATATTTAGGGTGTATATAATGATATCGAATAGAATCAGAGGTAATGAGCATTCTCATAGGATAGGAACCTCCAGCTACATCCAGAAACTCTCAACATGATTAGATTGCTACAGTAAATAAAATTAAATAAATAAAGTACTGTCACCTAAGTTTATAGAATATGTTTTAGTCTCAACTTAATATCCTCTGGGAGACTGGAGTCCTAACTTTTTTGAGGCCACCAAGGAAGTTTCAAAATATGCTCTACAGAAACCTCTCAAAAACTGCGCATTTAGTAGCCAGAAATCGCCAAATAGTTATTTAGTCACCAAAAATCGACAAAGGGTTATTTAGCCCCTAAAAATCACCAAAAATTACTAAATGGTAATTTAGTCGCCAAAAATCAGCAAATGGATTAATATTGGCAATAATGCAATCAAAAATAGTAATACACTATCATTTTTCTTTTTTTTCTGAGTTTATCATATACTAAATGACATAAGCCCCAATTCCTTCATTTCAACGAGTTTTGCGGAAAGACAAACCTTACCGGTATATGCATATCAAATGAGACGATTGCTAACAGATGTCGCCACACATATATACAAATATTGTGAATCCGTGGCACGTGATGTTTTCATAGTTTGACCTTTGATACTCCCGTTTAGTTTACATTTGGACAAGTTTCAGCGTGCATTGGGTTTTTTTACTGTGTTGAAAATGTCGGATTTTATGCCTTCTGACCACGATTTGCGGACAGCATTAATTTTTTTGTTACCATCTGAAGACAAATGCTTTGTACAAGCATACGGCGTCAATGCTCTGGGCCGTGCGCAGTGCTACAGGTGGTTTGAAAAGTTTCAAAATAGTGATTTCTATGTGAGAAACTAGGAGCGTGGCAGACCAGCAAAAATTTTTAAGATGCTGAATTGCAAGCATTACTCGATGAAGATGATGGCCAAACGCAAGAACATCTTGCAGAACAATTGAATGTTGACTAGAGCACTGTTTCCCGTCGTCTCACAGCAATGGGCAAGATAATAAAAGCCGGTAGATGTGTGCCACACGAGTTAACCCGTGCACACAGGAAAACCAAAAAATCGTGCGTGAAATGTTGCTTGCCCGTTACAAACGCAAGTCCTCTCTCCATCGTATTATGACTGGCGATGAAAAATGGATTTATTTTGAGACTTCCAAGCGTAATCGATCATATATTGACTCCAGACAGCCGTCCAAATCGATCGCAAGGCTGAATCGGTTACCGCAACACAATGCTGTGTATTTTCTGGGATCAGGAGTGGCCAATTTTTATGAGCTTCTCAAACCCGACGAAACCGTTAATACTGAACGCTACAAGCAACAATTACTTGATATGAACGATGCTATACTTGAAAAACGCGAGCAATACAAGAAACCGCAGCACAAAGTGATTTTCCTTGATGACAACGCAGCTAGCCACCGTGCTAACCCGACAAAGGACACCGTTAAGGTGCTCGGCTGGGAGCCCTTGGCGCATGCGGCTTATTCTCCAGACTTGGCTCCATTCGATTACCACCTATTTGCATCATTTGGGATACGCAATGGCTGAGCAGCGCTTCACTTCTTACGAAAACGTCACATTTTTTCTTAATGCTGACTGGTCTCAAAAGACCGATAATTTTTTGGCGTGGAATTCACAAACTGCCCGAAAGATGAAGAAAATGTGTAGCTAGTGATGGATATTATTTTAAATAAAAAAGTATTAACAGTTTTTACAAATTTATTGTGTTTTTTTATATCATCTTATTTCATTTGACACCTGGTATTAGAAAGCTACACCAAGTACTTCTCAACCGTGCCAGCTCTCAAGAATTACGTGTCTCTTAGTGACGCAAATCATATTCCAGAACTAAATTCACTCCGCACAAATGAATAAAAATATTACAAAATAAAAGAAAAATGCATGATTTTTTTATATGGGCCAGCTCACTTTGTATCATAAATATATACGGTATCTCTTTTAGAAGTGAGTCTAATATAGCTTTTGAAATCTATATAAGATCTCTTACAACATTTACATTCTTAAATATAAATTCTTGCTTTTCTAAAACAAATATTTATTTCTAAAAAATAAGTAAATAATTTTTTATCTATTATTCTAGTTTTAAGTCTTAAATTCTAATTTGATTTTAATCAATGTTTTGATTTAGATGCGGAAAAATTATAAATTCTTATTTAGAATACTTTTTCAAAAATTTATTTAAAATTAGTGTTTTTAACAATATTTTAATCAGATATTTGGAAATCTTAAAATACAGATAAGATTGTGCAATTAATGTTTAGAAGTATAAAATTTTATTAATTATATTTCACAAAAATTAGAAATGTTTACTTTTTCGCCAATCATTGTAAGTTTATACGATAGTTTTTCTTTCTTAACAAGTTGATGTTTTTACTTCGATCATGTTCATATGTAAACTGAACGTGTACTATATTTTTATTTAATTTTATTCTTTATGAAAACTTATCTAAGAATAAATTCGCTTGTTACTTAGCGGCAACATTTTGTGTAAGACGAGTAATCAGATAGGAAACCAAATTTGTAAAATAAGCATCGAAACAATAGAAACACTGAATACTTAGGTTTGAATCGAACTTACAAACTGTTGAACCGAAAACCAGAGTATTAACATTTCACTATATAGTTATGCACACACAAGTTAGCCAAGATGATAAAAATTAGTACTATGAAATCTATAAAAAAACATGATGCAACGGTGACAGTTATTTTTTTACTTTAAAAAGCATTATTATTATACATAATTATTTTAATTATTAATTAGGGATTAAGATAAATAATAATGCATTATTATTTTTTGCAGAGTTTTGTTAAAACATGTTAGATTTCTTTGTAGTTACTGCATTGTTTTGATTACAACTCTATTTCCATGGGTAACTTTCACTTTCACTGAGAAATCTTTTATTTATGATACAGAATAGTTATTTCATACAGGAAATTTATCCTCAAGCTTATAACTGAATGATTCACTTTCTTACCTTCAATTCAAGAGTTTCTGGGTTCGAATCCCACCTTGGGTGGGGATATTTGTATTGGCTCGCGAGTTCCACTTTAAATTGTTGCTCCAGGTCGAAATAGCTTTTGAGTGCCAAAAATAACCGTTGAACGATTAACCCCAAAATGAAATTTTATTTATTTTTAACACTATTTTTAAGAGTTTGGAAAAAATATTATCTTGCATTCATTTGTATTCTGAAATCTGACAACATTTCAGTAAACATTAAAGCTATCATTTCCGTTAAAGTAAGTAATTCTGCTATGAATTTTATCATCAGAATTCAATATTGAATTAATTTTTTAATAGGTAAAATTGATGTAGAAATTTTTAAATTTGAATTCTTAATTTATATTAATTTCAGGGAACAGGAATATTTAATTATTGAATAATTATATTTAACAAGAATACTTATATTACATTAATAACGATATTTATTATTTTTATATATTTCTGTATATCTATCTCTCTCACTTTAGTATTTCCACAAAGACTTTGAATTCATCCAAGTAAAGATTTCTTTACGTTTTTCTTACATAAAAGAAAAAGTCTGAACAAAAAAAAATCATACAACACAGTGTTTATGTCTGTGTTTTTTTGTTGACCTATTGCATAGATTTTCAATTCAAAGAAGTTGAATAATTTATACGAATTTGTTCGATATGTGACCAAAACCACCTACTACGTGTTTTCTTTATATTTTTTCTCTTTTTCTCGAGAATCGGTGCATTTTAGGTGATTTAAATTTTGGAACATCCCTGATTTTTCCGAAAGAACTTTTTTGATCCTATATTTCTGGCATGCTACATCGTTTTTATCTGTGAAAGACAGATCGAAAGAAACAAGATGCATCTTTTCCAAAGTTTTTTTTTATTAAATCACGTGATAAATCTTTAAACTAAGAACGAGATGCCATACACTTTTATAGTTTCGCTAAATATTTTGTTATTTTGTTTATATAAAAATATGTAAAAACATAACATTTCTTTTCTTACAAATTACATTTGAGCCAATTAAGTACTGCGTGTGTGAATCAGGTAATTAATATACTATTAGTGCGTTTATTGTACTCTTAAACTACGTCTGGGTTCGAATCTCAGAATAAACTTCTGGTCGTTTTAGAAAGTTTTCTCCTAGGTTTAAGTTATATTATTTCTAACTATTTAGTTAGATCTTGACTCTGGCTTAGTTAATTAGAGTTGCTAATCAAATTAATAACTGCGTGAACAGTAAAGTGTGAAGAAAAGACTTTAATAACTTCTCGAAACTGTCTCATCAGTATATAATCACTTACCTTTAATAATATTTACTATTCGTCAACTCTCTCAAAATAATCTCCAATTAGAGCAATATTGATTAATTTTTCTACAAATTAGACATTCGTAGCTTTAGACAACAAATAGAATATTATGGGAGAATGTGTTCCGCTTAGTTAAGAACTATAAATTAAATGATTATGTTAAGCATTGAAATGCGGAAATAAGCCGTCTAAAATATATTTGCAAGCAAGTAAGGAACAGTGAAATGTAGTTACCGATTAATGAACTGATAGATTTTCGAAATGTCAAAATCCATGAATATTGGTAAGCCTGAGGAATATTTATTAAGCGCGAACTCTCAGACGACTATTCTATTATGACAAGATAGATACATCCTTCTCCCCATTGGACTAGCTTCAAACAGAATGGAACATGGAAACATATTGTTGTCGTTGCACCAGCATATTTCCTTCTACCTAACTTTGGTCTGTACCAGTTCAGTGGAAGCAGTAAGTCTTCACAATTTAGAAGCACGTACCAAAGAGAAGACTCCACAATAATTGTCCTGTTTCCCCCAGAGAGATCATTTCACTTGGACGACATTGCGACTACAACCTTTTTAAATGCCCCATCCACGCTTTCTGACAGTGAAAATAGCTCCAAACCATTAGTTACCGTGACCAACTTATGGAAACATGTGTTCAATTTAATTAATATAGATCTACAAATAAAATGATGAATTGTGTGAGTATGAAAATGTAGATATAGGCAGTCTAAAATGCATTTACAAACCAACAAATAAAAAACAGTGAAATGTAGACATTTGAATATGTATCTATTCGAAATCGCCGCATCATTGGAGGATCAACTACCCAGGGGAGTATTTACACTGCGTGAACTCTCTGAGAATAATCTCTAATTACGGCAAGACAGATCAAATGAGACTAATTTTTCTAACAAGGGACTTACATCCTGCGACATAAAAGTCCCATGTCGAGTATACTCTGCGATATTTTAATCATAAAATGTTTGTTTCTCTCGTTATAGTTGAGATCTTGAGTAAGCCGCTTTATTACGATTCTCATTGGATTAAAATATTAATGACGTCAGATAACGTTTCATCTACGTCACATTGTATTGAGACGGCGTCGTAAATCTGACTTGTTTATGAATTTGCTACCCACCTTCAGATCGCATTCTTCGAACGGCAGCAAATAAAGAGAAGTTGGTGTAAGTATGATTCCCCTGCCCCCAAGTGATTTCTCACCAAATCGAGCGTCCTTTGTTTCTGATTATCGTGTTGCCAATTTAAGTTTCTGTTACTTTTCAGATTTTTTTGTTGCCAGATTTGGTTTTTTCCGAGTTTTACATCATTTTTACGTCATATATATGGTTCTTTTCAGAGGCATTTCAAATTTTCGTTTTATTTTGAACTTTGAACTTTTTGTTCTACGTTTGTTGTTGTATTTCGTTGTCTCCAGCGTCTGGACATCGTAAACTGTTCTTTTATCTAATTTCTTTTTGTTCATTTATTATTTATATTTTTTATTTTGTTTATTTATTATGTATTTTTCTCTCTTATACACATTTTTTTTAAATTTATTATTATATTTTTCTTTTATATTTTCAACATCGTAAACTATTCTTTTTTTCAATTTCATTTTGTTTATTTATTATTATCTTTTCCTTCTTAGATATTCTTGTTAATTTATTAATATATTTTTCTTATATATTTTTCCATAATATCACGGAGCATATTCGGCATGTGAGCTTGACGTCTTATCAAGTAAGTCATTGTTATTTATTTATCTCTTTTACCGGCTTTTTTGATGAGAAGGCAAACCCAACAAAAAGTTTTTATTCATATTTTTAGTAATAATTTTTTAGATTTTGTATACCATTACGTGATTTAAAACTTTCTAAAATGCGTATTTTCAGAACTTAGGGAAAATTACCTCGTTAAAAAACATGTGCTTAACTTGGCGACGAAAAAAGTCGCAATAATCGCCAATGTGGGGGCTGTCCTACTGGTTCCCTTTTGTTAATAAAACGATTTCCTATATAAGGAGCAAAACGTCGGTTTGAGAAACCACTTTCCATTGATTCAATTCATTAACAGATGGACAATAGAACAGCAGAAAAAAACATGACAAAGCAGTCATTATGGTGAGTATTAATCAGAAAGGACGATATAAATTTAAAATTTCATTAATTATTAGAATTCTAAATTAATAATTACAATATTTGCAAACAACTAAATTAATAATTGCAATCTCTTTTTAATCTTATGTCTATTGATTTGCTTATATATTAAAATTTAAAATTAAAACATTAAAATTTATTTATTTATTTATTTTTGACGGTTTCGCTGCATAAACTCTTAAAAATTTTAATCTAATGTGTTATAAGTAGTTCTGCGCTGATACTTATTTCGCCATTTTGTCCATTTGTCTCCAATTTGTAGTCAGTTTGTTTCGAATGTTGTTCTAAGTGATTTCGCTGAAACTAATTTTTAAAACGTTACTTCGGGAAAGTAAAATGACAACAATATTTGAGTTACGTGGTTATTTTGGCAAAACATTTGTCATCGGTCGAGATGATACAATATAAATTATTATTACTTTCTATTACATCACATAAAGCAATTCTGACTATGAATTTCTCGTCCCATAATAAAACTGATTTTTTCTTATCAAAATACTACCTTTTTCTTGAACTTGCAAAATTTATTCAGTTTAATAAAGCTGGAAAGTATTTGAAAAAATTATAAATATTCAACGGTTTATTTATTATTAAATGTGAAATTGCCTAAATTAAAAAGCATTGTTTTAGTTGCTGAATAAAGTTAACTTGGACGCATTTTCAAAATTCAAATACAGAAATATACACAGCAATCTGCGTTTGGAATCTATCACATGACAACTAACTAGTGTAAAAGCGCCCTCTGGTGATGAATTGATTGCATTGGACAACTTCAAGAGCTCAGAGTAGAATTCGATGTATCTGATTAATTTTCAATTTTTTTAGTAAATAGTATTCGTGAAATTTGAAATTGCATTGAGTGCAGGCTTCTAATCACTACGCCAATCGTGGGAAATTGCAATTTTTAAAAATAAAATGAAGGCTTTTATCCGTAACATATATTTTAGGAATACTTTGGATTTTCTTATATTTGTTTGCTTTCTAACAACTTCAATGCCTTTAATATATAGTTATTTAGATGGATTTAGATCCGTTGATTATGTAGATTAAAACTCTAACATTTATACTTTGCTATAAATGAAGTCACACTTTATTGTCGCCGCTATAAATCGTCAAAGCATGCCCTGTCATAAAGTCATTTTATTATTAATATGTATCTCTTCTGCAGAAAATTTTAAAAACTCCAACATTTTCTTTCTTATTTTAGCAATATTAAAAAATATTGTAAAGATAATATTGAAAAATCTAACACATCTGAGTAATTCTTTTGGCGGTGGTTATAAAAATCTTTATAGCATTCATAATATTTTATAAAAGTTTTGATATTAAAAACTAAAAAGCTAATCTTTAATTAAACATAATTAGTTAAAAATTATTTGTTATAGTATTTTATATTGTTTTCGGGAGATTACTTTAACAATAATGCTGGTATTGCCTTACTAAAAATTACAAAAATCCTAATTATTGCCGCTAAACTCTGAAAGTATGATATATCTTAAAGTTATTTTATGAGTAATGTGTACCTTTAACAAAAAATATATAAATGTTTTTGTATTTATACCTTATTTCAGTAATATTAAAATAAATTATGAATGTAATATTATAAAGCATAACACAAGAATTATTTTCGTTGTCTATAAAACTATGTAACGCTTATAATGTTCTTACAGAGTTTAATGTTAAAAATAAAAAACTAATCTTTATTAAAATATAATATTTTAGAAACTGTTTATTAAAATATTTTATGTCTTACTTCAGAACCCCAATATAAAATATAAAATGAAATTTATCCCTTAAATTTTAAAACATTTTGCTAGAGATGTTTCCAAAATTCCTTTAACTACAGTTTGAAGGAAAAATTGTTATCCTACCACACATAAAGGCGTTAAAGATCTTTGTCATTTATATATATATATTGATATATTGTCCGGTTCTCTAATAAATATTCACATGTTTATGTGAACATGGGTTAAAATATCGAGCTAGAAACTTTGAAGATGGAATCAGCGCCATTAGATGCAATGTCAAACAAGAAATAAATCTATCTCGAAGGCATTAGTTTCCCCCGCTCAATTCCTGATAGAATAAAGATTGGGCCATTCAAAAAGATTCGATTTCATCAGAATAATTTTACTTTTGTAATGGCGAAAGTCCTAAGACATTCGAAACACTGAAGGAGACATTCTTCTCCAATGAAAATGGATGAGATGTGAGTGGTTCGTTTGGACTGTTGCCAACGGAATCGCAGAAAACATGCTGAGAGTTTTGTCACATGTTGTCATCTTCACTTTATAACTTTTCGTTCTCGCAAATAAGAATGATTCATCATGCTTTTGAGTTACAAAAAAATTTTTTGAAGGATACTGTCGTGGAATAGCAAATCCAATGTATATTTCTTAGTTGAAATATCATGTAAAATTTCCAGAAACTGGATTTCTTAAATAGAAGCGGCATTATACGAAGCAGCATTCAATAAAATGTATCAATAAAATTTTCCATGAGACGAGTGATTCTGAATGATTCTGAAGCTGTAACTGAATCTTAGAGATTCTTGAATACCATGGGTCTCAGATTATTTAAATTGTTCAAGGAAGATTAATGCAAATAAAAATAATTTTTATTGATTTTATGTATAATATATGGCTGATTGATTACATAAGATTTAAAATCCTTCTTTGAAACATGCCAGAAAAATTCCGCTTATAGAGTTTAAAAACTAAATAAAATTATGCGAACAAATGCAAGATAGAAAATTTTTAAGAGATCTATGCGAATTTTTTGCTCAAAACTACTCCTAAAATTTAATCAATTCTAGGTAGTTATTTTATTTAAATTAGCATATTAAAAATATTATTTAATTTCTAGTCAATAGATTAATTCGATCACTAACATCTAGAATTTGAAGTTTTCATAATTAAAAATATAGAAAGAAAGGAATTTCTGCATATAAGATGAGCAGATTATTGTCATGACACTATATAAAATAATCAAGCTTTGACACGTATGCGAATTTTAGTTCACTTGTGTTAGTTTATGTCAATGAATAAGGTCAGCCGATTGATTATGGAAACTTTATGATAATTTTTACTGATATTTTTATATTTAAAATGTTTTTATAGTCATAGTAAATATATTTCTCTAAACTGTCTATTGGTATATCAATAAATATGGTCTTATGACTAATTATGCACTTTTACTTAGTTCAAAATTTTTAATACATATAGTTCAATTTTTAACTATTTATATAAATATACATATATATTATCTCGAATAAATCAATGGCTATAAACTCTTTTATAAGTATAATTTGTTGCTTTAGATTATGAAAGATTCTCTATATATTTGTGTATCTGTTCCAATTTCTATGTTTATATTTAATAAACTCAATATTTTGCCGTTTAAATATATAATTTGTTATAAATAAAATACATAATTTATTTATAACAAATAAATTATAAAATAAAACGGCACTATTTTGCCGTTAATAAAGTTTTTATTTGTATTTTCATTATTTATTGTTATTTAAGCATTTACTACCCTTTTTCAAAAAATATAAATGTACGTATAATGAAGTAAACGCAATAGTACTAAAAGTATAATATGAGAATTGCCCTCAGTTCTGATGAAAAAGTGATTCTTACTTGCTTTAATCCTCTGTTGTTGCTGTCTCTTATGACTATTGAACAAGAAAGCTCGCTAACTAAGGGCTATGTAAAAAATTTATGTCAGAAGGTTGTGTCTTTCGTTTTAATCAGAGCTCCACAAAGGTGAAAGTACGTCTTTGCTATAAGACTCCTTCGATAGATGGCACTACATCAGAGGATCACCTCCCTCAATTATAGCTATGACCTGGAGGGGAAGGAAATTTTCTCCAGATCATTACACCCATGGTAACAGTTCAACGACCGACCACTGACTTTCGATTCCACGGTTTTAACGAACGCGTATATCGCATGTACTCAGTGGTTCTTTGGCTGCAATGGGAATCGAACCAAGCCCTTCCGGACGGAAGACCGATGTAATAACCACTAGGCTTCTACTTCTTTTCAATGGTATAACCTACCTAAATTTTTTGTATATATAGCTTAGAATTTCTTATGACCTAACTTACTCTGAGCCGATACACCCAACTATCAAATCTATACAATATGTATTAATTATTCGTTAAACATTATTACCTCATTAATTTGCAGTAAGTGCAGGTATATGTATTCAATTCTGTTTTATCATTTTTAATTCCTTTTGTTTTTCCATTTATTTTCTTTATTTCTTATATACATGCAATTTGATATGTATTTCATATGCCTGTCTTACCACATCCTGCCATGTATTTTGTCTGATACCTATTTTAAATGCTTCTTATGTATCCACGTGTTAACTTTCAATTGCAACCCAATTTGTGTTAAACAGTGTACTTTACAAACCCTCCTTACTGTGTAAAAGTTATAATTTATAGTGTCTCCATATGATTGCAAGCGTAATTGTATTGTCTTGTATGTACTGTGTTCCGTTTTCTTTTCTCTCCAGCGGGTCCATCAAATCTGGTAAAACCCTTTCAGGGTTAGGTACAGGGACCTCTGCTGGCGTTTACTTTACTTCTTTTCAATTCTTTTTATGATTGAAATTTTTCTCTAAAATCAAATACAGACTGAAAATAAAAAATTCCCAAAGTAGTAAAGTTAGTGTTTTTTCTATAACCATTGAGATAAGCTAATTATTCGGCATGTAAGCTTAAGTTTTTTTCTTAAATTCATAAGAGACATTAATATAGTTATGTTTAAATAATTATAAAAAAGTTTGTTCATATTTTTTATGTCCTATTCAAAGTAATATCGACAATAATTCATTGTAATCAGCATAAAACCATTACCAGTGTTATTCAACTAATGATGATATGAAAAATAGAGAACCACAGAATGAAAAAAACATTGTTGTTCTTTGGAAATATTATGAAAAATTTATTTGCAATATAATCTACTTGAATTGAGAGGATTCAAATGTTTAATTAAATAATAAAAATATGTAAGACCATAGACATGCAGATATTCAGACATTAAAATGTAATAGTATTTGAAGAATTCAAACGATATAATGTGATACAGTATTTCAAATCTAAAAAAGAAAAGAAAATCGAAATTATAATCACTAATCTAGTAATAAATTAAATATTAAGAAAAAATTTCAAATTCTCAGTATTATTGATTATTATTTTCTAGGTTTATAGATAATAAAAAATTTCCTAAATATCTACATATCTGAGTGAATATCTTAAATATGTAAACATGCTTTTGTGTGCTTTCATATTTAAAAAAAATGCTCTTTATAGGAATAATTTAATAAAACATTTTCAGTACTGCAAATTATTTTTATTTCCTTATATAAGATTTAAGAGAAAATTTCTTTTTTCAAATGTAATAAATTTGTATTTTAATAAAAAAAAATACTGAAAAGGAGCAATGTTAACTTTAAATGCTTATATATGGAACTTAACTTTTTTCAAAGTATCAGCCATAAATAAATCAGCGCTTATAATGCTCTTCTTCTACATTTAAACGGAAGATGATACATAAATTTTCAATTGATCAAATTTTTTTATTCGCTGCTAAGATTATTTTCCTCTGGGAAAATTAAAATTATTTAATTATAAATTAAATGCTTAGTTCTAGATATCTTTTAAATGTTTGTATGTATCTTTTAAAACATTGTTTGAATAATTTTTGAATTTAAAAATAAACTACCGTTCATACTAATAAATCAAATATTTATGTATATAAAATTTGGAAATGTGTATTAAAAACACTCATAGCTGATTGGCTATTACACGCAGTCAGGCTAGCGCTCTCCGTGAGTAAAGACATGGAGCTACTACAGATGAAGAAGTAAAGTGCTTGCTACGCACAGGCCAACACTTCGTAAAACATATTAGATCCAAGAAATGTGTATTAAAATAAAATCCTGTACAAGATCTATTATATTAGCTAGTAGAAACCTGCGGTGTAAATAATATGTTCGATTAGGTAGTCAGAGCTTAATTTGAAAGCCCCGTGTTTAGTTTCCAACCATGTTTGGTATTCACTTTTATCGACACTCTGAAGGGGTGTTCACCTTCCCCAGCTCGAGTATCGAACCACAGACATGTGCCGGGGATCGCGAACTGCTACCACTACGCCACCTGGCTTTAATAAAATAAAACATGTTTTTCTCTGTAAGAGTTGAAATTGTTATCATAATAATCCTGTATTATTTTTTAAGAACTCTTAATTTAAAAACTTTTATCTTTAATTTCAACTTAAAGATTTAATAGTTTAAAGAACAGTTTTATGAAACCATTTGTAAAGATTAATATATTTCACACTTTTGACTTCAAAATACTTTAATGCACATTATATCATTTAATTTAATATTTTTAGTGCTTTTCCAAAAATGTATTTCTAAATGTGTATTTCTCGCAATATGAGCCAAAAATAGCGCCAACTATCCCTTCAGTTTGAGCTACCATGTATTTTAGGATCCTCTACGTAAATTGTCTTCTGGAAGGATGTTTCATGGATATAGGGTTTTATTCACAAATAGCAATACAGGAGAACAAAAATTTTCCTATTACCCACCCTGGAAAGCGTGCATGTAAAAATGCAACATTTATCTCTCATTGTACAACAGTAGCTGGAATCGAACCCTGAGCCTTATACTCCGAAGAACCCTGTACTACCATTGGACCATAATGAACCGAAAAGAAGTGACTAGAATTAGTCGGGAGTTTATTGCTTGAGAGGTAGATATGCTAACTGTTACATTACCAACAACATCTTAAACATTATACTTTAAGTGACATCAGTATTTTTACTACAAGTTGACGACTTGCTAACAGCCAAAGTCTGTTGTCAGGCATTTTAACCCCCGTCCATAATTCCAAGCATATAAATTTTCACAAATAGATGGCTCTATTCAATTGTGTGAGGAAATCTGGAACACTCCCAAGGACTCTCACTAACAGATATGCATGCAGAAGTCAGAAATGCAATCATTCATCTACAATTATTTAGCTGTGACTGGGATCGAACGTAGGACCTTTCACTCTGAAAAGCTGCAACTGATAACTAAACCACTTTGAGCACTACGATATCAATCTTTGACTCCGAACTAACTTTAAATTACTGTGATGTCATAGTTCAGTTTAATGTTTTCTCAACTATTACCTTAATGGTTCGTATTTTGGCTTTAAATTCATGTTTTATGGTTTCAATCCTTTTAAAAGCACAAATCCCTATCAAATTTTGCCCTCCTTTCCAAAAATTTTTCAGAAATAGACAAAAAGACCTTTTAAATTGTTCACATATTTTGTAGAATAAGAATTATTGCAAAATATAGGCAATTTTTTTTGTTACTTTGAGTGTTAAATATACTGAAGAGAAAGCAAACTGTTACCTATTAAACAAGAGTTTCATTTAAAGAATTATTTTTATCTCGTATATTTATAGCTTTGTTATTAATTTATATGAATTAATATGCGTGCACAAATTTTGGAGAAACAAAAAAATTTATTACGGTTCACGATTCACAAAAATATAATTTCATTATAAAAACACCAAAAATAACATACTAATCGATTTTAACAGCTCAATAAATTTTTAAGCTCAAAATATTGAGATATTTCAACAAATTATGTTCTTTCACCAAATGTTTTGAAGCATTCTTAAACTTTGATGGAATTATATACATTATAAAAATGGAGTTCATTCTTTATCAAAATAAAATAAAAAAGCACCATATAAAAAGTTTTATTGCATTTTCGATACTAACACAATTCCACTTTAGCTATGGATAGAATGCATTAAAACTTCAGTAGCAAATTATGCTTATTTCATGCATGTAAAAAGAAAATAAATTGTACGAAAAAATGTCCTGTTTTATTATAAACTTAATGCTCTAAGACAGTAAAAGTAGAGATGGATATAAAAAGCGCATGTTAAAATAGAATGAAACTCATTTTGGAAATGTTAAACCTTGTTTTAAATTACGAAGCTTGTGTAACATCTGCTGTCTAATTTGTCGAATGGAATGCTCCTTATTTTTGATGTCAGTAAGATTTAAGCAAGTCAATAAATTTCTTTTCTACATATAACTTTTAAACAAAAAGAAGATTGATTTTTAAAAATAAAACATTTGTAAAATCTGGCAAGTAAAAATATCGTAGTTGTTTAATTATTTAACCCAAATCAAGTTTTATCATTATCTTGGTCACATAATTTCTCAATATTGAGAATATAAATTTTAATGAATTGTAGGCAACTTCATGAAAAGTATTAGGATTAACACTTATGAAATATGTTCTAGTTAAAGATTTGCCAACTTCCTGAAGAAGTAAAGTACACTTAAATAACTGGGAATCTAAAAAATTTATATTAGAAACACTTTTATGAGCTATAAAATTTCGAAAAGGCTTGATGAGTGATTTTTTTATGAGTCATGTTTTGCTATAATCTTGGTCACATAATTTTCTAAAAGGCAAAATAAAACTTTCAATAAGAATGGAAATTGATAAAGTTTTATAACGTTTAACATATACTGGTTGTTCTAGTTAAAAGTTTACAAACTTCATGGAAAACTAGAGTATATGATAATGGGGAATTTTGTGAAAACTTCAGATCTGAAATATCCTTTTGACATAGCTTAAGACTTAGAAAAGGCGCGATTATTTGATGAAAGGAAGGTTTTGTTGTTATCTTAGTCTTACAAAATTTCATAAAAGAGAAAAAAATTGAATGAGTTGTATGGAAGTTAATAAAGATGTATGACCACATATTTTAACGTATAAATTGTTTTAGCTAAATGTTTAAAAGTTTCTAATAGAAATCTTTAATCAGAAGTGATGTGGAAAGACATTGTTATTTTACAAGTCAAGTTTTGGTTATTATCTTAGTCACATACTTTCCTAAAAGAGAAAAAAATTAATGAGTTGTATGGAAGATGATAAAGATGTATGATCACATATTAACATATACATTTTTTTAGCTAAATGTTTAAAAATTTCTAATAAAGAATATTTTGATGACTGGGAATCTAGTAGTGATTCCTAATCAGGAACACCTACTTGACATAATGAAAAGACATTATTATTTTACAAGTCAAGTTTTGGTTACTATCTTGGTCACATAATTTCCTAGTATAGTGAATTAAACTTCAACAAGTAATATGGATGTTGATGAATTGTAAATTAGAATTAAAATATAATAAATGTTCTGGCTATAGGCTCACAAAATTTCCTGTAATGACAGAATACACTCAGATAACAGGAAACTACGTAGAAATTCTGAGTCTGAAAAACCTTTCTTGACCTGATATAGGACGAGAAAAAGCACTGTTGTCTTGAACTTATTCCTTTCAACTCAAAAGCGCTCAGAAACGTTTCTAACATCCCCGATTAAGATGATAGGAGCAACGATCATGGTCGCAAGTAACTCATTGCTTCACTTCATTTCAGTGGAAAAACTTATCAGAAAGTCCTTCTGGCTGTTAGTTTAAATCTTCACTGAGAAGTTTGTAAACTATTTAAACTCTTGAAAACTTGTCACTGAGAATATTTACTCATATTATCTTTCTCAAACCTTCGGTACCAAGGATCAGCATTGTCAATATGGCCGTGGATGACAAGTAATGATACAGCTTTTCCAGCGCCCTACATCTAATCAAGAAGACTTTCTGATCTGGCATTCTAATATGATTTCAACGAGCAGGCAGTCAAATGGTTATCGCTCTATAGTCTTCCATTTCCCAGTTCGTAATTCTTTGGTTACATAATTCGGATTTGGATGTTTTTTTGGTAATTCATATAATTCACTTCAAAGCTATAGTTTCCAGTATAATTAACTCTCATGTGGAAAACACTAACCGTTACAAGAAGAATAAAGCAAATAATAATAACCATCAAACATTTTAATCTGTCCTATGTAAAATTTCGAAATATTTGGGACATTTCATAAATATCCATATTTTGTCTCCTACGCCTCTTTTCGACTTTCTGAAAGTAAATGGACTCTTGGACCTCGTCTAGTATATTTTTAGACATGGAGATTAGAAAGAAGAAAAACTTTTCTTAAACATATTGTGTATTCATGTATCATGAGACAGAAACCCAGGAAAACTCTCTCAAATATTTTACTTCAAGAGAGAAAAATTGAAACAAAATTGCTATAGTAATTGCCAATTGTTCAGACTATGTGCCCAGATCAAATACAAATTTTACCATTTTCAAGATCACAGCCCCTTTATTAGGCAATTGTGTTCTTTGAAAGATTTATGTTGAAACAAAATTGTGCTGTAGTAATTTAAAGTTGCTCAACTGTGTGGCCTAAATCAAACTGATATTTTACCGTTTTTAAGAGCACAGCCCCTTTATTAGACCATTGTGTTCTTTGAAAGAGCATGTTGTGTTTTTGTTTTCTGAGTGAACTTGTCATTGTAGAAAATTTAAAGTTTTCATGATTTTCCCCTACAAAACATGAATATTACATTTGAAAAATCTTCCCATTTATGTTTTGTGAAGAAATTCTACTCGGAATATCCTTCATGATAGAATTTCAAAAGTCGTATTATCCCCTTCGAATATCCGGCTCTCTTCAAATCAATATCAATTCAAATCATATTTGTTTTAAGTTGATATATAGAGAGATATTCTGACTTTTATCTGTTGACAAAAATAAGATAATTATCTTATAAGAAATAACATTTTTGGACTATGGTATTCCAAAGACTCCAGAAAATAAATGGAATATTTTCAGTAACTTTTTTATAACTTTACTTTGAAAATCTTAGAATGTTCATACTAATTTTAAAGCTTTGTTTTATTATTCTTTTGTTTTATTCGTTATGAACTTATTCATTCAGAAAGATATATCTGCACAAAATAGAAAATTAAAAAATATAATAACTATTATAATTTTTATTCCGAAATACATCATTAAGTGATTACAAATATTTCATCAAAAACAAATTTTAGAATATCTCTCTTAACACAATAATTAAGGAAGAACAATTTAAATATTAATAGAAATAATTTAAAACACTCAAAAAATTCGAGAATATAATATCAATTGAAATATTATTGAAAAGTTTTGATCTAATAATTAAAAAAAATAAATTTATATAAAATTTTAAAAATAAATCTTTTAACTTTCTTTTCTTCTTATAACATAAAAAATTTCTTTTCAATTAAATATAACTTTTATTTTCTAATTTAAACTATTCAATATTTTTAAAATAAAAATTTATGTGGATTAAAAATTCCCATAAAAAATTTCAAAAGAATTTTTAAGCGAAATATAGACTTGGTGATTTAAATTCATTTTCAAACTAAATATAATCTATTTCCCTGCACACATAGTATACCACCTCGTAGTATACAAACAATATATATCACCTCGTGTGGTATAGATTGTGTGTCTATTAATACATCAAACAAAATACAGAATAAAAAAACAACAAAATGAAAATCTTATTGAGGATTGTGATCTGCAATTCAACATTACATGAGCTTAATTTTCTTCTTCAGTTTTGATGTTTGTAATGGTTCAGGTTTTTACTTTGTGCCATGGTAGCCTAGTGGTTAGGGTATCGGCCTTCTATCCCGAAGGGTTAGGGTATCGGCCTTCCATCCGTTCGATAATCAATGCCGCCAAAGACCCACCGAGTACATGCGACATACGTGCTCGTTAAATCTGTGGAATCGAAAGTCCTGTGGTCGGTCGTTGAGTGGTTGCCATGTGTGTAATGGTCGGGAGAAATTTGCTCCCTCTTCAGATCAATGCCAAAATTGAGGGAGTAAATCTTCTGGTGCTGCCATCTATCGGAGGATTTAAATAGAGCAAAGTCGTACTTTCTCCTTCATGGTGCTCTGTTTTAACGAAAGAGGCTCCCAATTGACTTAAATTCGCATAGCCAAGGCATAGCGAGCTTGGCTGGTCCAAGTGTCATTAGTAACAACCACAACAACATAAAGTGTAGCCGAATTAATGCTTACATGTGAAATGTGATCCTAAGATGAGAAATTTAAAAATGTAATTTTACTTTTTGAATTTTTCGAAAATGTATTCATAGTTAAAAAAAATTTATTTATTCATAAATTAAAGAGTAATTTTAGAAAAAAAAACTTCATAATTTTTAGTAAAAAAATTGGAAAACATTTCAGTGACAAATATTTTCCGCTAACTTTCACATGGAATATTAAACTACATATCTATAAGTATAACAATTCAAGTATCTTGATATGCAAACTATATCATTTTCCTGCATTAAGAATCTCTAATCGTATTAGTTCTTGAACACAATAATCCAAAAACGTTGGCGAAAATCTACAATAAAGATGCCAAAATCGCAAATGAAATTCATCTAAAATTGTCACCTGAATCCCAATGCGGTTAGTGGCATGGCTATTTTCGGAACTTCTAATTTTAGTTAGCGTCAGTTCTGTCTTTTTGCTAACCACTTGATGTCGATGACAAGAGTTAAAACAAAAGACATTGCAATTAATCGATAAAGCCTCTTTTCGATCGATATTCATGAGTTCCTTGATGGAATTTATGGTAATTTCTCGTTAGGCTTAAGTTTCCCTCCAGATTCTGAACTGCTTTCGAATGCTTATATTTTGCTTCGAACATTTTTCAAAGGCGCCTTTTTCTTTAGGCTTAAGTGCGGAGCATATAAAATCGAATTTTTTCAAAGGAAGAAAGTATTAAAGGGGAAAAAAGGCGAATAATACATCTCTTTTTGAAACTTTTCCTTTCCGCTTTTTATCTGAATACAAAATGGCCGTTTTGTAACTCTCATAAAACATTTTTGTTCTTTGAACTTTTAAAATACAATATTTCTGCTTGAATATAGAGAACCAAAAAAGAGTTGGACAGTAACTTCAATTGTTTTCAACATTCTGTATTTTTCCACTTGACGAGTTTTTAAACTCAACCAAATGCAAATTAAACGAAAATTTAAATGAATTGAATTTGGTATCTATGTTTTGAGTTAAACAGCGCACTTTGAATGAAAATAAGAAAAATGTTTGTGTTTCACTAAAAGAGCTTGAATTTCGCTAACACTAGATTTAAAAAATACAATCTTTTGAAATATACATTTTTCATGAATATTTAAATTTGAAACATTTCCTCTCTATACCTCTTAAAAAATTAAATAAAAGTACTTGCATGTTCAAAAAACATTTTACTTCAATTTTTTCTTTTTAGATAAAGATTTGAAATCAAGTCCGAACCTGATTCACAAAGTGAATAAATATTTTTATTTAAATTTTTTAGTATAAATTTTCTAAAATTCTTTTTTTTTTTTGATTAAAAACATATTTCATATTCTATCCTAAACAAGATATAAAGGCCATATTTACGTTCAGTTTTGTTGAATTTAATCATTTGAATGCATTTTGTCTTAAATAGAAATACTTAAGTAGTGAAGATTTATTTTTAACATAAGATAGATGTAAATAGTATAATTATATTGAGTATCACATATATGGATGTAATATTATTCTTTGAAGTAAATAAAAATTAAATCATCATTTTTCTTCTTACAGCATATAAAATCATATATATATATATATATATATATATATATATATATATATATATATATATATATATATATATATATATATATATATATATATATATATATATATATATATATATATATATATATATATATATATATATATATATATATATATATATATATATATATATATATATGTGGCATTGAAAGCGCCACCAGAGGGCCACTCACATGTTCGCCGGCGGACATACGCAGAAAGAACAGGGAGAAGAGAAGGACGAGGAGATGGAAGAAGTTTAAGTATATCTTGTAATTTTTTGGACTAATTTCGAATTATATATAAGATGTTAGATTTGATATTCACTTGTAAATATGTAAATAGCTTTATCTTGTTCTTTCAAAACATAATTAAATAATTAGAACTTTATCGGTCATTATTCCTGATAGAAAAATTAGTACCCATATATATATATATATATATATATATATATATATATATATATATATATATATATATATATATATATATATATATATATATATATATATATATATATATATATATATATATATATATATATATATAATATATAAAATTCTCGTGTCACAGTTTTCGTTGCCATACTCCTCCGAAACGGCTTGACCGATTTTGATGAAATTTTTTGTGCTTATCCGGTATCTATGAGAATCGGCCAACATCTATTTTTCATCCCCCTAAATGTTAGGGGTAGTACAACCCTAAATTTTTTTTTTATTTTTTAGGTTAGTTCTGTCATTTTAGAAAAGTAGAATGGGTTTCTTTATATATATATATATATATATATATATATATATATATATATATATATATATATATATATATATATATATATATATATATATATATATATATATATATATATATACACATTCATATTTGTGTGAATTTTAATTATAATTCCTTACAACAAAATTTTTCCATGTTAACTATGGTTAAGTTATTTATAGAAACAAATAAATATTTATTTACATTTATTACAATATGACGTATAGTTCCATAAATTCTATATCTTCATATTTTTGAGCAAAGTTAATTACAGTTTTCACAACACTATAATCAAATCTAAGTATCTAGCTCAATTCTTTTTTTTTTATATAAGACTTATAAAATGAAAAAAACTTATACTTGTTATTTAAATTTTCTTTACATAAAAACAAAAGTGTCTTTTATCACAATTCAATTATATAATATCATTTCAGTAAGTAATTATCTGTATGAAGAATTTATGGTGGTTTTTAAAGTTTTTCTTCCATCTTTATGCTTTTCCTATGAATATGTCACTCTTAATATTTATTAAAAATTTATTTTCAAACAAGCTGACCCAGCCACACGTTGCAGTGGCTGAGTTTTTAAAATACATTGAATCAATTTTTTACTAATTCTTGGGTTCAATCAAATTAATATTTTCTAAAAAAATTTAGAATAGGTTCATTCATAGGAGATTAAAAATAAAACGTTTCACCAAAATTTAATAATAATAGGTAAAGTATCGAAATTTTGAAATTAAGCACAAATCAACATATACTTTCTGAATTTACATTTTATTCATCTTATATTAAATTATAGTTTGTAATCAGTGACTTACTTATAAAATATACTATATAAATGAAAGACATCTAAAAATAAATTGTTATAAATGAGGTAGATAACATTGACATTATTATTATTTTAATTTTAAATTATATTAAAACTAAAAATTTTTTCCGCGGCATTATACTGAAATAAAAAAATTAAAAGAATTTATCATTTGAATAAATAAATTAAATCAAAATGTTCTACTGAATAAATTAATAATTATCAAATTATAAAATAAAAATAAAAAATAATAAAAGGCTATCAAGAAATACTTACATATTTTCGAGGTGGTATGAAAATTAGTAGAGAAAAACAGTAATAAATAAAATTTTATTTTACTATTTATAATATTAAAAATATTCAAACTGAATACTGCACAATAATAACACAATACAAAGTATAATTATGAAAATGATTCACGAAAAATTGTTATAGTATCATTATACATCATGAAAATATATGTAAATTCTATATTTAACCACGCGCTTGCGCGCGCAGGATAATTTTCTTGAAGATGGTATAATCTAGAAAAAAAACACGCCGCCATCTGCCGAATACCTGTGCAACTTAGATGCTAAACCGCCATCTATTAGGAACTTACAGAACTAACCAAAAAAAATAAAAAAAAAATTTAGGGTTGTACTACCCCTAACATTTAGGGGGATGAAAAATAGATGTTGGCCGATTCTCATAGATACCGGATAAGCACAAAAAATTTCATCAAAATCGGTCAAGCCGTTTCGGAGGAGTATGGCAACGAAAACTGTGACACGAGAATTTTATATATTAGATATATATATATATATATATATATATACACACACACACACACACACACACACACACACATATATATATATATATATATATATATATATATATATATATATATATATATATATATATATATATATATATATATATATATATATATATATATATATATATATATATATATATATATATATATGCATATATATATATATATATATATATATAATCATATAAAATATTTTGCAAGAATCTTAATCATTCGAAGCCTATTTCAATGAAATGTTTTAAATTTTGCACGTAAATTGAATATGTGAACTCAAAATGAAAGCAACATTTGTTCATATTCGAACAATTAATGTTTTACCCGTCCTGCATTTTTTATGTTAATTGAATAATATCAAGAAGCTCAAAAAATTTAAATAGTACGGAACAGTATTTGTATACTTATTTCAACAATGAAATCGAATGCGCTAAGACATTGCCTGTAGAATACCGCAACTAAAACATAAAATTGTGAAGGTATACATAATTCTATAAGCCATTACTTTTTTGAAGACAAAATCTCATAACCCTGAAACTACTTAAGGATGATTGGCCAATCAAAAATAAAACATGTTTATATGAGTTGTTCAAACACTATATACTTTATAAGAATATTTCAATTGTTTATGATTTCAGATTGCTTTGTCACTTTGCAGGCACATTTTGCACATGAGGGATAACTCTAGGAATGGGGCTAAAAACTTAAAACCACCCACTATTGACGTAGAAATAGAATTCAAAATTGTTGAGATAAAAGCTATTCTTAAGAGTGAAACTCAAAAATTCTTCATTTTTCAATTCCAACAGACACGTTCGTAAAACAAAATGGAAACGTAGTACCCGAATTCCATTATTTAGCAATGACTGGAATTTCAAGTTGATTTCCTCCAATACCGGTGTACTTGTATATTTACCTTTCGGCACTATAATGCCCGGAAAGGATGGTATCTTTAAATAGTGGGCACCCAATGGCCGTGCCTTCATGACCCCAAAAGTGGGAGGTCCTTCGTAATTTTAATCAGGGACTAAGAGACAGTCCCCAGATCTGGCTTATTACCCTAAAGGTGGATGTTTCACATGAAGAACATTGAGGTGAAGATCTATTTTATATGCCCCAACTTCTATTTTAGTGAACAGATCGGTTTTTCGGTTGGGATTGCATTCGAACTTATTACCTACCGATAACGAGAAAGAAGCACTAATCAACCACGCCACCGTGACCTCGTACTCCAAATTGCTGAATCTTATCATTAGCCATTATGTAAATTTATTTTTGATAAAGTTGATCATAAAGCAAACCTCTATTTTCAAAGGGAACGAATTAAATTGAACATAGACATAATCTAGGGCTTTTTATATAGTGACAAAATGTCTTTCACACAAAAATTTTCAATGAAAAATTTATTTTTGTAAATTCATGTTTCACGTATGTTCTTCTATTTTTGCCAATGCTCATAACGTGTTAATTTCTTTAATTTTGCAAATATTGTGATATTTTCTTAGTTATGGGTTACCTTAAATGCAAGCAAAATTTTGCTGTTTGATTCGTAAATTTAATAACTTTGGAAAACCTACTGTTTCAACTGCATTGTTTCCTACTCTAAGCGAATGCTCTCGAAAAATAGAATCATTTCCTATAATGAAGTTATTCTAAACATTTATAATCTAACAAGACGATAAAAGACTTTTGACCAAGCTTTTTAAAAACAATATTTAATATCATAATTAAGAAATTGCAACTATAAAATTTTATTATTTATTTAAGGGAATAGTGTGTGTAATATCACATTTACACATTAAGTTATATTTCATTATTTATATCAATATAAGGCAATCACACACACACACACGGCGATGTTTTGACCATTACATATATTTATTAGGTCTACTGGAAAGTTTAGTCCACTTTTGGAATAAAACAAAATACAAATTTTTATTAGTGTCTATAAACTTTACTAAATAATATTATTGCCATTATTATTAATGACTTCATGCCAGAGTGGGGGTAATTTGTATACCCCCTCTTTTGAAAAATGTTTCGTCTTTTCATGTAAAAAACGGAAACAGTGCTTGATTGATATTTTTTCCATTTTTGAATTTTTTGTACTACAAATAGTTTTGTAAGGCCAGAAACAAGTGATATTTAACTGGTGATAAGTGCGGGGAATATGGTGTATGGGACAGAATTTCCCAGCCTAATTCTGCAATTTTTTGACGAACTCTTTTCTTAGCCTCTTTTTTTGGAACATTTTCGGCCTCTTTTCTTGGACTGCTTCCTTTCAGTTTTTGACAATACTTTTCTGAATTGAGCTTTTCGTTAAATTTTTTATACTCATAACGTATTGGTCCTCAAATGTCCCACCATTTACACTGCATTCTCTTATTCAGAGCCAAATTTGTTTTAGGGCTAGGTTCTCCCTACAATATTCCCCTTTTCCATATGATGTTTTCGTAAGTAATCCCTTTTTCATCCCTAGTTATCATCCGGTTCAAGAAGGGCTTGAATTTGTTCCGATCAAGCAGAAATGGGCATGTGATGACTCGATCATCAAAATTCTTCTGACTTAATTCATGTGGCATCCATTTTGAGTATTTCCACACCAATCCTATCTTCCGAATATGGTCCCAAATGGTTTGATGGCTTTCTGCTATCACCGATGTTGTCAGAAAATATCTTGCTCTAATATGATATAAACAGCGTCCTCATCTATCAACGGACAGAAATTTCCGGTAGACCTATAATAATGACCATAAATTTTATTATATAAGCATTACAGATTTTCTGATAAAACCAAAAAAATAATGTGTAATATGAAAGAGAACTCAGATGAATTTTGTCAATTTATTAGCTCAGAAGAGTGATTAGCTCAAATAAATTAGCATTTTTATTGTATTCTTTATATAACTCAATATTTTACCAATCATTTTTCTTATGTTTCTTCTTTCTGTATACACTTCCATCACTGTGTCGATTAGGCAATTGAATAGCTAGCACTCTAACCATCACTTCAAAGAATCATGGGTTTGATTCTCATATCGGACATTGATATTTTAAGTGATTCCTTAATTGCTATTTAATCTATAGATCCGCGGATGAAATTTCAAATAGAAGGATAAACCCATCAAATCTAATGTCCGAATGCGTGTGTACGTGGGATTTTCTAAGTTTCCTCGTTCTATACTCCTCAAAATGTTATAGAGTCGGTGTAAGGTTCATTCAGAAGATACATGGGGTGATATTAAACTTCGATAGTTCTTCTCTGTCAAGTTATCTAACATGAGATAAACAAAAGGGCCGTGTCCAGACATTTTTCATTGGTGTAACATTATATTATTAAATGCATGCTAATAAGTCATTGCTTCTGAGTTGTGACTGCTTTTTAAAAGAATTTAGGTACCTATAAAGACAAAACTTTTATAAAAAGTAAAAATTAGGAAATGCTTTAAAGCACTTATTTAAAATTGTCTGTGTGTGTGCCTATTTTATAATTAAATATTACTCATATAAAAGCATCTTGATTTATATCAGCGTTGTTATAGAGTATTTTAAACGTATTTTATCATCAATGTAAGAAACTTTTAAATTAAGGGAAACCTAAAATATACAAATATAATTTCGAAAAGGTAATGTTGTTTTCATTAAATTGGTTCAAATTTAAAACATAATTACTTTTCTTCTAACATTTCTTCCAGAAAATTTATGTTTTTACCATTTCCTTCAGGAAACGGTGAAATATCAATTACATTCCCTCGCACCAACAATTTATCATTATAATGAGAAGTAAATGGATTTTTTTCCTTTTGTCAGCAATTCAATCCAACCAAGTGAAGGAAATAAATGACGATATTTGAGGAATTCAAAAACTGATACTTCTTCGAAGAAATTTCGTGGAAAAAAATGAATTTCCGAAATAAATTCAGCGTGCGATTTTACTATATTTTTGTAGATAAAATTTCAAAATGAAAGGTTTTTGAATCCTGCATTCCAGAAGAAATGAATATTATCTAATTATTCTTTTCAAAGATTGAGAAAAGTGAGAAAATATTTTGATACATTTCATTCTTCTCTATTCAGTTTTAAACTTATCAGAAAATAGTTTTATTATCTATCAAATGTATAAATAAATTACAAGCAGTTTGCACAGATCATTAGAAATAAAGATTTTGTACCCATTAAATTATTTTAATGGATCATATGAATTTTATTGAGTATAATAAAAAGAAGATAATGTTAGAGACTCAAATGAAAACCGAGGATAAAATACTTTTCTGACAAAAGTTGGCAACACAATTGTCATGTATAAAGATCGTGTAGAAAAGTACGGTCAAAACTCAAAGATTCATTCAATTGTTTTTCATTGCTCTCAAAATAATGAGTGAAAAATGTGTTCATCCGGCTTTGGAAATGGGACAACCAAACTGGAGAGGCTTTTTTTATTCGTTAAGTGCTGGAACATGGTGAATTCATCGCCCGTGTCTGGAAATTGTGGTGAACATTGCATGAAATGGGATGTCAATAAAGTCAAAGTTCCTTGAAATGTTCTCAAATGGAATCATACTTTTGCATGATAAGTCGTTTGAGTTTCACCTGTTAGTTACATAATATTTTTGCGATAATTAATGAATTTGTTTGCAAAAGTTCATGTCTGATTTTAAACTCAAATATTTTTTACTTTAATTGAACAGCCCTTTCGTTCATTGAATAACCCCAGTTCATTAAATCTAGAATTTCCACTCAATTTTTTAAAATGCAAATTTTTTCTCAAATGAGTTTTTTATGATGAGCTTCGTTTGTGCCTACATTAATCACTCACTCGCCGTTACTTTGAGCTGAAAGAGCTTTTAAGAATTTCAGAGCTCTGGCCGCAATATACACGATTTATAATTTTTAATCAATTTTTTTGTTTTGGTTTGACTATCGTTCACCTTAACTGAAGGTAATGAGTTCGAATCTCAACTTAATCTAAGATCCGTTGTGTTCACTAAAGGCAGATGGACACGTTAAATAGGTAGAGGTCGCAATGTTTTTCATGTAGAATAATAACTCAGGGGTAGCAGGTCATGTATTAGATGACTTTCCGCTTGATCTTTGCTTCTAAATGACGAAGACTCTGACCTGGGTGCTTCCACTAACTGATTAGAGACAAACTCTGTGGTCTAGGAACAGGAAAGTACCATGGTGCAAAATGACAATCTTTGTTGTGGCTATTTTAAGAATTTTGGAGTCCATTTTTTTTATAATTTAAGGTTCAGGTCTAGTCAGTTTTCGAGCCAAAAAAGCGATCATAAGAGAATCTGTAAACAAAGTAGTATTGTTCATCTGTATCTACTGCATAAGTAACATAGTCGATCTGTAAGCTTACATTTGATCTGTAAATATATATTCAATCTGTAAAGGTACCGGAGATTATACACCCATCATTCGATAGACAACATCTAAACTTACAAGTTACGCAAATCTCAACAAAGCATTTAAAAGGACAAAGGGACGCCATCCTGGACAATTGTATTCCCTGATTTGTTGAGCATCCAGCCATTCAAACATGCTATTGCCCACTGTTTGAAGGGCCGAGAATAAAGATCACAAAAAGTAACTGACAGCAAATTGTCATTCGTCCTTCAATGTACAATATCTTTCCTTTAATTACTATCTCCAACAGTACATGAAGAGATTTACTATGCACTTACGACTTCTTGTCATTTGATGGACATTCTAGTAGACCTGACTTACTGCTTCCTCATACCAGCCTAGTGGATAGATGTGAACATCATCTTCTTGAAGACCCCTCTGGCTGTGGTCATCGTATTATTGCAGCAAAAATCACACCTAAAGTCAAAGTCTTCCAGCAAAGAGTTCTCGGCCGTTGGAATTTTAGGAAGGCCAAATGGCGCGAGTATGCTGCCGAGACTGATGCGAATTTAACTGGGAATCTTAATTCCTCTAACCCAGACATCACTTTCAGAAATATTGCTGAGGTGCTTCTCTCTGCGGCTTCTAAATGCATACCGAGAGTTCAAGTGAAGAAGTTCTCCCCTTTCTGGACGGAAAAACTCACAAATCTGAAGGAGACTAGGAACAGGGCCTGAGAAACTGCAGAACGAACAGGAAAACTCGCTGATTGCATAAACTTGAGAAGAGCACAGGCTGCACTTAAGAAAGAGATCATCCAGAGCAAACGGCGTACTTTTAGAGATTTTGTAGCAAACCTTGACTATCGCAGGGATGGCTCCAAGGCCCATCGTTTTTTTTTTTCTAGACTTAATAACGCCAAACAGCCAAGTAAAGTGATCCCAATTTCCAATGGTAATAACTTTGTTACCTGCAAAACAGAAATTGCCGACCTTTTTTGTAGGAGATTCTCATCCTGCTCCTCTACTTTCCCTCACCATAGAGGAAACACTGTCCCTAGTGCGGTCCTGCCCGAATTTGACAGTGCTGTCTTGGATGATGATTTCAGTGAAGCTGAGCTGAGACTGGCTATAGCATCTTTAAAGACAAAGAAGGCCTTCGGCCCTGATAATATTTTCTCAGAGTTCATCATCCACCTCGGGGGCAGAGCTCTGTTCGTGCTTCTCGAGGCTATTAATCAATCATGGCATCAAGGTACCCCTGCCGTGTGGAGGAAGGCGGAGGTAATTCCTATTTTGAAGAAGGGTATAGATCCTTGTTTAACTGAGAGCTACAGACCTATAAGCCTGACATGTGTCTTATGTAAAGTTATGGAACGTATGGTCAACAATCATCTTCAGGTGTTTTTGGACCGATACCAAGTGATTAGACATGAGCAGGCTGGTTTTCGTAAGCACATGTCTACCACAGATCAGATTATGAAACTAACCCAGTTCGTAAAAGATGGTTTTCATCGAAAGATGTCTACGCTTGCCTGCTTTATCGATTTTAAGGGAGCCTATGATACTGTGAGTCGGAAGATATTGCTAAAAAAGGTTAATCTTAACATCCATGGCAACATGCTGAAATGGCTTACGAGTTTCTTGTCTCAGAGGTTCATTAGAGTTCGATATCATGACACCTCCTCAGGCTTTCGTCAGCAAAAGAGAGGCCTCCCCCAGAGAGCAGTTCTAAGCTGTGTCCTATTTAACATCATGATCAATGACCTAATTAGTAAACTGAAATTGCCTGGAATGGAGGTTTTGTGTTATGCTGATGATTTTGTTATGTGGTCAACGAGCAGCGACATCCAATCTACAGAAGATTGTCTTAATAATGCGTTAAAGCACCTTAATGCATGGTGTCTGGAGAATTATATGGTTGTAAATGAAGAAAAAACAACCGCACAACTTTTTACTTTGTCTACAAAACAACATTCTGTGAATCTTGTGTACGACACACTTCCTCTAAAAATTACACAAGCTACTAACTACCTTGGTGTGACCATGGATAAAAGGCTTAGCTGGGCTCCACATATCGATAATATTCAAAAGAAAGCTACTGATAGACTTCAAATCCTGAGACGTCTTACGGGCACCACTTGGGGGCCAATCAAGACGTCCTTGCCACTACTTATAAATCATACATTCGCCCTGTTCTTGAATATAGCTGTGAAGCGCTGTCTACAGCTAGCGAAACTACTAGACAGAAACTTAACGTCGTCCAAAATAATGTCCTTCGAATTGTCTGCGGTGCTGCTGTTTCCACTCCCATCACTGCTCTTGAGAGCCAAACGCAAATTGAGCCCCTAGAAGCTCGTCGTGACAAAGTCCTTCTGAGATGCTTTGAGAGATCTCGCCGTGTCGGTGATGGTTTTTGGGAGACTTACAAAACTGCTAAATTGCGTTTAGTGACATAGCTTCCCCTCTGGAAAAATCATTATTGCTTCAGAGAAAGTATAAGGTTTACTCCGGAGAGCGACTCCTTTTTCCCCGGCCAACGCTTGTGAAGGATATACCCAACATCCTTGTTTGCTTAAACCTCCCTGGCATAAAGGATCGCAAAGAGGATGTCTTATCACAGATCTTAAAATCCGCCACACTGGATTTGCTTGTATCTATATATCCAATGGCAGAATGGTACCATATATACACAGACGGCTCGGCAATGGGCGAGAATTGTGATGCTGGCTTTTATTCATCACTTGCTGAGGGTTCTTTTCCGGTCGGCAAACATTTGACAAACTTTGACGGGGAGGTAGCTGCTATTTGTGAGGCTGCCAGACGATTAATGCAACTGCCGGGCCTTAAAAAGGTGGTTTTCCTTTCTGACTCAACAGCAGCTCTTCAGGCCATAACTTCATTGTTCCCACATGATGCCCTTGTTATGGCCTGCCGGGAAATCCTTTCACAACTGCAAGAAAGAACTGAAATCTGTTTGCAATGGGTGCCAGGGCATTGTGATATTGATGGCAATGAGCGTGCAGATAGGCTTGCCAAATCTGGATGTGACTTGACCCAAGAAGACAGGCCTATAAGCTTTTCTGCTGCACGTAGTACTATTAATCTACGTATTAAAAATTCAATTAGGACAGCCTGGGAGGCAGCTGCTGTTGGCAAAAGATGGGAGACGATTGTCAGATGCAATACCATCCCCAACAGCCTGCCGCGTGGAGTGGCGGTTGCCACCTTCAGGATGGCGACGGGTCACGACTACCTCCAGAAGCATCTCCACAGGATTGCCGATACTCCCCTCTGCCCCCTGTTTTCTACAGGCGAGGGTACAGCCGAACACCTGGCTTACTGTAATGTTCTGGAACAGGCCGACGACGATTTGCATGGGCGGGCTGGACTCTACTGGGAAGCACGGCGCCAAATGGCCCATCGGCCACGGGCGGGCGTTGGATGAAGAAGAAGAAGAAGACTTACGACTGGCTATTTTTGGATTCATGGAGCTGGTGTGATGGTACTGTCACGCCAGTCGGGGATAAGCAACAACACTATGCACTTATTATCCCTTATTTTCTTTCACTTTATCATTGAATCGTGTAATAAATGGATAGCATATCTGATGTTATTATTTTTCTTTTTATTCCTTTTTAGCCCTTTCTTCATACTGTAATCTCCCCTATAACACGGTATATCAGTTCCGCATTATAAGAAAACGTTTTGTATGAGTATTTTCGTAAGATAACTTACGAAGCATAACGCTTTATACGATTTCATATAAAGCGATTTCGTATAAAGCGTTATGTGCAAATAATTGCAGTTTAACTTTTCTCGTTAAAGGGGTTTTAAATCGAATATTAAAGAAAAACCATGTTACGAACGAAATGTGAACGTTTTAATAAAATCAAATTAAGAACATTTTAAATAAAAAAACTAATACAAATGTAACAGTTATTTTCAAATAAATTAAATCATCCCAAGAACATTATTAAATGTTTATTGGCTATAAAAGCTACATGAAATAACGTTTTACCCACATCTTTTTTTAGCAGAATGTTCAAAGGTCAATCATATAATTTTATTTCATTTTATCAGAACACAATTGACACAATGCAAAAGTACGCTAAATGGATTGAGAACAGTACAAATCATTGTAAATTTCACTGTACAGAAATCTGGCACCCTCCTCTCCACATCCACGCCACACCAGCGGAAGGACGTACAGAAATGTAACGTAGGGAATCAAGGCGTTTTCTGGGGAGAAAACATGTGTTATACGAGAAACATGAAATCATATGTAATATAAAAACACGTTATAAGAGTACACACATAGAGGGAATTACTGTATTTGCTATGTTGCATTTTCATTGAAACTTATTTGCATTTTTTAAGCTGCTCTTTTTAAAGCAAAACGTTTAAGATAGCAATATAAATTATACATATTCTGGTTCTTTCATTGAATAGTGCGCAATTATATTAACTGCAAATATTTTTGCCCATTCAACAATGAAGTTAAGAATGTGTACTTTACAAAATATTATTAATGTATTAACTTTAAAATAAGAGTTTTAGAAATGTTATAGAAAATCTATTTTACAAAATATTATTTGCTTCAGTTAAGCAAAAATATTCGACATCATCAATTAAAAATCATAACCTTGGAGTTTTACTTATTCATAAAGACAAATGTTTCATAACCCTATAAATATTATTTTTATTTGCAGGGAAAACTTTTGTGAAACGAATCTTATAAAAAAACATTTATATATTCCCCAAAAGAAAAGTAGTTGATCTATCATTATGTAAAAACAGCTTTATAGCTTAACAACAAATATAAGAATATAATGCGCTTAATGTCTGACAACGTAAACTAATGACATATTTGTTGAAAAAAGTGCCTCGTACCTCATATATAAAAATTCTAATCATTCTATGCCATTTTTGAAAATAATAAGCAATGAGAGAAAAAATTCACTTATTTATTTATTGGTACAAAATTGGTGAATAAAAGAGTGTAGAATTATGGCAACTATTTCACATAATTATATATATTTTTATGTACGTGCTTAATATTTATAAACGAAACTGTAATTTTTTTTTTTAAATCCAGATTGTAATAGCATTTGAATCGTTATCAGACTATCGTCTTACTTATATCGATATCAAAATTAAAAATATCACAATCACAAAGCAATAATAAGTGAGATTTCCGACTGCTATATATTCAAGGAGAAAGCTCGGCGTGATAATTGTATAAAAAAGTTAAGTTTAAATTATTAGATATTAAGATAAGAATCGACGCGTTTTATTAAATAGAATTAATTATGTTATATATAATATATTAATTAAGACTATTTATCTGGAAAATCTTAAGTTCATAACTTTTTAATCATGAATCATTTATTAAATTAATATTACAACACAAATTTATTTGTGTTGAATGAAATCTATTTGAGAAATCTTGCTTGTTGTTGCATATTTATATTATAAATTTTTAGGCTCGTATTTTTAACAACAAATTTTCATACATTTATTTATTTACGATATTTTAAATAATTGTTATTACTGTTATGTAAACTGAAAAAAACATGTTGATGACGTCATTATCTTAAATTGTATATTGATAAAGGTTTTTTAAATAGCAACGGTAAGTGGTTGTTATGAAATTGTTATAAAACTTTTGGAATAAAAATATGTGTAATTATGTCAAATTCCGAGAATTTTATTACTAAGATTAAAAATAAGTTTGAAGCTGAATAAATCGAGTACAGATATATTGCAAGCACGAAACAGTTACTATGATTCCATTCTATACATCGTTAAAATTTGTGGTTTAAAAACAATTCGTATATACACTATATATAAATTCTTATTTCCTTTTTTCTTACATGGTTGCTATCTCTCAGAAAGTGCCAGTTTATAATCATTAAGGTTCCTGATCAAATTTCGATCTTTCATCACTTTCAGTTTGGTGGAAAAACCTGCCAAATGTGTGTCTCTCCTTTTACCTGCTTAATCCTCTCTTTTAACCTTTATGTATCAAATTATATATATATATATATATATATATATATATATATATATATATATATATATATATATATATATATATATATATATATATATATATATATATATATAAGTAATAAATCAAGGGACAAGTACCATAATACAAGTCATTTTAAAAGCAAAATCGAGGATGCCAAATTATGAGTTTGGTGATGTTTTGGTGGATATAATTATGTATCTGACAACCTGGTTTATATAGCGTTATTGATATGGAGACCTGTAAAAATTATGCAGAAAATTCTATTTTGGCAACCCTAGTATTTACGTCATCATGAACGTCACAATACGTCTTTTTGGCAGCATTTTGCCTCGCCAAAAAATTCAGAATTTGGAATCATGAATTATACAGCAACTGTACCATTAAAAGTGAGGACTAAATTAAGATGGAGACATTTATCTATTTTCTCCGCTAAATATTAATATATATATATATATATATATATATATATATATATATATATATATATATATATATATATATATATATATATATATATATATATATGGTGCAAACTGAAATTTATAAATATCGTTAATTAGAATTCAATAATACACTGTAATTAGGTTTACCGGCCTATCTCAACCTATATTTGCGAATTAATACTTTAATTCTTTAGGTTCTTTTGGAATGAAATGAAATCACTAAACTTTCCTGTTTCACTGTTTCTTTTTCTTAACGACCTGTGACTGCAAAACGCCTTTTAACTAAAGCTTTATCTTTTCCATTGTTATTTTGAAGTATATGTTGATGAAAACAATTTATTCTTGTTAAGATAAATATAATTTGTTAAGTAACTCGACACATTCAGTGCAATATAAGTGTTTAACAAAACAAAGTTTTAGCATTTAAAAAAATTATTAATAAATTTATCACTTCTAAATGCTAATGCATGTGGGAGAATACATATGTTCTGTCTCAATATTCCAACTTCAATGAATACTTAATTTATTTTATTTTATTAAATATACAGAGATAATAAATCTAGGTTGAATCATATTTGTCCTACACCATCGCTAAGGATGAAATGCGGCGCCAAATCAGCAGATTAATACTCCAAACTGGATTCTTGTGATTTTAAGACAACCACTACAACCTAACATCTTTAAAAATAATAATCCCCTGATGAATATTTTTCCATGACCACTTCCATTTACAATTTTTTCCATTAAAATAATATTTTTAGTGGAAAAAAATAAATTTGCTAATTTTTGGAAATTTCAATAAAAAAGAATTGTATTTTCATATTTGAGAGCCAAATATTTTTGCTTAATTTATTAATTCGAATTAAGAAGTATAAGAAATATTTGTTTTTAAAAAAGCAAACGATTTTAAGCTATTGATTGCAATAAAAGTTAATACAAAATTATTCTTTACGTTCTCATTTGATTTCAAAATATAAAACACTTGTGTTCTTTTTAAAAAGAATACATTTCTCTATGATCTGTTGTTTTATATCGATTCAAAGTCTGATATCATGAGCGAATAAAGAGCCTAACTTTTCATGTTATTGAATGCTAGACGTAAGAAATATTTGATTGAATTGTGTATGAAAAATAATTTAATTTCTAAATTGAATGAATGACCAAGATGTGATGAGATAATGATTTCCAGTGAGCGAAAGAATTCTATGGAAGGATTCGAATGGAGATATCGTAAAAGAAGTAAGGATGTGGAGGTGCATGATATTTGTCGTAGTATGAGGAAAGGATCTTGGTTTGAAATGAATCATTTAAGTATGTGTGATATTCTATGGATAATGAGGTTTGATTTGGAAGATGTATGAATGAATATGCTGAGTACGAATTAAAATTGAACAAAGACATCCTGGTCAGTTGGTGATTGTATCGTGGTTGACTATTCTAACTACATTAAAAAAGAATTTGTCTCATACCTTGGGGAGTACAATGGGGCGTAGATGGCTTTCATGAATAGTGACTTACTTTGCAAATTCATTAAAGATATTTCAAAGATTTATGAACCTGGATGTAGAGATCTTAAGAAAAGGAAATCAAGTAACTTTTATTATTTAAATTAGTAATTCCAAATTATAGAGAGTTGGAAAGCTTAAGATTTTTGGATTTGACACTTTGAAGTAAGAATCATAGAAAATAAAAATAATTAACCATCAAAACTGAATTTAGAAACGTTATTATGGTTACTCATTCAGCTTCATTGCCCAACTTTTCACCCCTGCCAGAGGGTTTTTAAAGGGTTGGGCGCCACTGCAGATTAAAATATTGCGGAAAATCCTATTCAATATTATTCACATTATTGATATTGCATAGTTAAATAAAACGAAACATTTCGAAAATATTGTACATTTTATTTTTTTTTATTTTTTTTTTTTTATATAAGCGTCGTAGTTTTTTCACGTTTATTTCTTTATTTTTATAATAATGAATTGAATAAAATAATCCTTTTAGTGTTTTGGATAGATGTAATGTAATGTTGAAAATAAAAATTTCAAATCTTGATATTCTAAAATATATAAAATCGTATAGTTATGCAAATATTAGAAATGTTAGTAGTTATATTATTCAAAATCCAAAATTATTTGAAATCGCATAAAAATGCAAAAAAAAAATACGCGCTGGTTCGAAATAGTGATATTCGAATTTATAAAATCCTAAAAATATCTAAATGAAAAATATTTAAAATACCAATTTTCATATCCCTTAATTACGTGATATCATTCCATTTTATTTGGTGAGAAAATGTTTCGCCATTTTTCCAGCTCTCGCCAAGAAGTGGGCCAAAATAAGACTTTACTTAAAACTATTTAAGTAGAAAATTTAAGATGGTCAATAGATTCGTACATCGTAATGACGAATAACGCTCAATACTTTTTAAAACGTGAATATTTTTACAATATTAAATGAGATGCATCTTAATGAGAACGTTCGTTTTTTTATCACAACTTTCTAAAAATCAAATAGCTGCTAAATTCATAGATGAAATGAAATTACAAAATGAGTTATTAAATTAAAATAGATAACGCCATACTTAATAAAAATGCTAAATACAAAACAGTTCAAGAGAAGAAAACAATCTTGAAACCAAAATAAAACAGCTCATAGTATTTTTTAATTATAACTTTACTCACTACTCTTGTTAAAAAATATCAAAATTCTAGATCCCATGCTCAATGCTAAAATAGACAGCTTATTGTTCTGAATAGTAGAAATTAATTTAAACTTTCATTTCAAATCAAAATTTGCATAGAAATAAAATAATTAAATTCGATCCGTTTAGTGGCGCTGACGTTGCAAATGTAGTGTCCGTGTCTTTTGAAAACGAAAGTAAAGCTGAATTTTGACTGAAAGTTGGAAGTCATATTATGTATAAACATATTTGTTACTCTCTGATCACTAGAATTATTGCATTAAGCGTTGCCATGATAAGAAAAGACAATCATACTGAATCTCATGATATCAAATTCTTTTTTTTTATGTTGTCATAAGCAAAAACTTTATTAATCTTATTATTAGGAAAACATCTGATTTATGAAATAAATACTCAGAATTCTATAATAGATGGACAGCTTTCATTTTCAACAGAATGATTAAGTAAAGTATTTCTCATGTCAAATGAAGCAGAGACGAGACAACTGGTGATATCCATAATTGACTTTCTAAGGTCTCAGCTGAACAGTAGGCAGGATTTCGCTATCGAAGACAGGGATGGCCTACAGATAGCCATTGAATGCTTAGAGTTAGCTTACGGATTAGAAAGCCCTGATCCTCGCCAAAGAAGGAATCGGAGACCACTTCTCGACATGTTCAACCAAGTTGCCAATCCAACATCAGTGAAAAATAAACAGCAAGCCGAAATGCTGAAGAACGAAGGCAATGAAAAAATGCTTCAAGAACTATTCGAAGAAGCTGCAGAATCATACACACAAGCTATAGACCTAGACAGGTGGAATGCAATTTACTATTGTAATCGCGCAGGCGCTTACATTGCTCTCAGGAGATATTATGATGCCATTGCTGACTGCAGGGAAGCCTTAGCACTCAACCCCGATTACGCAAAGGCCTTTGGAAGGATGGGACAGGCCTATGCCTTATTAGAGAGACCTAGGCAAGCAGCAAGTTGCTATAGACAGGCCTTGGAATTAGAGTCTGATAATGAACGGTACCAAAATAACCTCAGAGTAGCAGAAAATTTGGCTAACAGAGCATCACCAGGACAAGATTTCTTTACACACTTATTTAATTCCTTCTTTGGAAGTACTGACGAAAGCACCAATCCAAGAACGCCGAGTAGAACTTTGACAATTATTGAAGTTGCACCAGCAATTAATGATTCTTCTGAAAACTCGGAAGAGCGGTCTTCTGCTCAGAGATCTGAAACGGATCAGAATGGCACCAACGATGCAAGTGCTGATGAGTCATCCCAAAGAGGACCTAATTTGCTGCAATTCGCTTTGCCTTTTGTACTCGGACTGATTCAAGGTGAATCTGATTCAACCCGCCGCTCCTCTGATGAAAATAGTGAACGCTATTCTGTTGATCCCTCAGAAACTTCCAATAACTCTAATGAGGATGAGCTGCAATATCTTATTCCAACAACCAATTCAGATGAGAACAGAATGAATGATTATAATGAAAACAATGCCACAGATTTTCAATCTGCAGACACCAATAACAACTTAGAAATTCCAGATCAGCAAATAAATAATCAGCAACAAATGAACAGTGAAAAAGGGGAATTCCAAAATAACGACGGCGCTGAAAGTATTTCGCAGAATTATGGACACTCGACTGACAGTGATCAGCAGTCCCAAGCAAATTCGGCTTTAAATGAGCCAGCTGAAGAATATTTAGCTTCTTCAGAAAACTCAAGACAAAATAAAAATTCACATTCGAACAAATGATTTGGTTATGCAGCTGATGCTTAGTTTTAATTGTATTGATAAACTCTTAACAAAACGATTAAAACATCAATTAATTAAATATTTCTTAAAGAAATCATTTCCCAATTCCAAAAAACCATATAATTTTTGTATTTGAAATACAATGTATATCTTTGTTATTTTTCAATGAGTTTAATTCAATTTTTCTTTAACAATGTTATTTTCGATTTTGAATGATTTTATGGAAACAAAGTCTGTAACTACAGAATAGATTAGGTACATGATATTACGCATATGTAATTCAAATAGACTTAGTTTTAATGAGTATTTGGGAAGCTTACAAAAAGTTACATATAATGCTATACTTAACTTAGCATTAAAATACTCAAAATATGTGTTAATAGAAATAATTAAATTTAAAACAATAAAATAACATATTAAAATATTATTAAGGAATATTTTATGATCTGTCTTAACTACACACAAATTTTCAATTGCTTCAAAATTTAAATTAATTGTAAAATCACCATATTTATATCTCTCAAAATTTCAATCGGTCATTTTTGGTCCAATACACGAGTTATTTGTAAAGTACTCTTGCATTTATTTTAACAAAAATATTAATAGGGAAATATAAAGCTGATTTTATTTTCAACTCATCTGCTTTAGTGAAAATATAATGAGAATACGTGTCAGAAGTAAAAAGCAATTGCTTTATTCGATTTTATTTCCTTCTGACTGCAATAAATATATTACATGAGACGTTTTTGGAAATTATATCAATACTAAACTAAACTCCGTGTCACGACAGCCCATGTGGGCCAAGGCCTACAGTGCCCATAACTGTTTTCATGACAGAGAGCCCTGGGGAGCGAAGCTCATGTCCCAGTTACGTAGTCAGCCTAACTTAAGAACCCCAGTGTTTAGTTCCCAAGCATGCTTGGTACTCAGTTTATCGACCCACTGAAGGGATGAAAGGCTGAGTCAACCAAACCCGAGGATCGAAACTCAGACCTATATTCAGAACAATATTGGGAACGTGAAATTTATATCAATAATTGAAATGAAATATACATCTAATCAAGTATTAAAGCAGGTCCATTTATGATTTTAGACAAAAGAATTTTACATTGCCATTGAGCTTGAACACAAAATATTCTGCAAATGTTATAAAATATATTATTACAAAGGCAGATTGATAAAGTAGTTAAGATTGTTTTTAAATCGTACTGTGGGACAATATGCACAAAATACTTTTTCAATATATATATAAAAATATTTCTTTAGAATATTAATATAGTTAAAAAAATTTGCTGTTAATCTGTGCCATGTTTTTAATTTTAATAGTTTGTAAATTGAATGTTTTAAATTAGATGTTTTTAGTTTTATTATTTCTCAACGAAGGAGAAAATAAGTATTTTAGAAGTAATTGTAAAATGTAAAAGATTAATACTTGTGTCTTGTTTTTATAAAATTTTCATTTGCAAGGGTTTTCCATAACATTTTTGTTTTTGGAAATTATCTTAATTGATTTATAATCAACTATCTGTTGTTTTAAATAGTTATAAATAAGCCGACCGATGGCAGAGTGGTTAGCGTTCTTGACTTCTGAGCTGTTGGTCCTGGGTTTGAATCCCGGTTCGGACATGGATGTTTCTTTCCTACTCAGTGTTTCTCTGTCCTTTCTTCTGTGATGTTGTATGAATGTGACCCACCCTATAAACGGGTTTGTGGTGGTATAGCGCGGGTAACGCTACTCGCCTCCGAGACTTGGTTCACAGGTGCCCGCTGGGTAAAGACAAATGAGTAGCATTTTCTGGCCTTGTTGTGGCATAGGGTTCGTCACCCAAGTGTGCCCGCAGTTAGAAAAAAAGTAGTTATAAATATAAACTGCTAAAACTGTTGAATAAGTATTTGCATATAATTTTGTTTTTAGTAGATGGCAACAATACTTACAACAGATTTATATTTCTGTCTGTGACTTTTAACTGTCTGTCAGAGAATTCAGTTTGCAAGAATTTCTTAGAATTTTTCTTGGAACCTGAAGTATTGCTTGAATAAATGAGTGAAGTCTTGTCTTAAAAACTTTAGTTTTAATGTTTTATAATTTGAAGTGTCAAAAATATAAAATATTATAACTTATTCATTTATTCAAGCAATATTTCAAGTTTTTGAGAGAATTTTCTTAATAGATTTATAATCAAGTAGATTTGTTGCTTTATGTAGTTATAAGCATAACCAAACTACAGAAATTTCTGAAGCTCAGAAATTCATAAACTAGAAATAATCCCACCGATAAAGCTTATTAGTGAACGCATATAAATCTATCATTTGCTCTTATGATTTCATATTAGAAAGCTCACAGTTAGAAAGAGCAGTTTAAAAATTTGGAGTTTATTTTAAATTGTAACTCCAAGTCAAATTATCCTTCATTTATAGAAAAATGCAACGATAGAATGATATACGAATTCAAAAATATATGAATTTTACTCTATTTAGTCTTTGCTGCTCGCTTATTGAAGATTCGGTCACCAAATTTGGCAAACCATTTTGGTAATTTTTTGTTCAAAAGTGCATAAAATTATCATTTTATCGTGTTGCTTTATCATTTGTTATAAGTGAATCACTTTTCCTCCCACCATGTCTAATGGTCAGTGTTCCTGACTGCAGATAGGGAGGTCCCGGGTTCGAATCCTCGTTCAGGCATGAATGTACTTTCTCTCTCTCTCTCTATCTATCTATCTCTTCTATCATTCTTTGTATAAATGGGTTGTGAATGATTGCCTATTCAATGGCTTGTATGTACTGAGGAAGTCGAACTCCACTCCAAGTTACGGTTGCCGAGCTGGCAGCCGATTGGTTAGCGCTCTTGCCTTCAGTTCAACAGTTCGTGGGTTCCAATCCCACCTTGGGCATGGATGTTTGTAGTGGTTCGGAATCCACTTTAAACCGCAGGTCCCGGTCTAATTAGCCCTCGTGTGCAAAAAATGACCGTTGAGCGACAAACAAACCAACCAAGTTACGGTTCAGTTGGAAAAGTGAAGCAGCGCACCCCATATTGTAAGCCTAGCTGGCACAAAACAACAACAAATGAGTAATTTGAATAGTAGTGAGTGATAGTTCCTAAACCACGGTACATTTTCATTAATATTAGTGTATTACAGAACTGTTAGTATGGAACATCAAATACTTATACATTAGTATTAATGCTCTATGTTTTGTAAACTCAAATGATTTCATAAATCATCATTAACATATCATCAAATGAAAAAAAAACTAAAATAATGTTGCACATTATCTTATACACCTAGTTAAATTTATAAATTAGTTTCCGTAAAAATAATGAGATTTGAATTTTCATGAAATTTTAGGTCGTAATATTAAATATTTTTTCAAATTTCAATGAACGAAAAATGGGTTGTACTGTCCATTTTTTTTAATATTGAATATATTATGATTTAAAAAAACATTTTCTCTTCAAAGTTTTTATTATATGAACAGAATATATTCAATTATTTCTTGACATGTTAAAGGGACAACAATTTCAGAAAGAGAGAAAGAATAATTATGTTAATTAAATAAACATTCTCAGTTTTAATTAATTTTCGCGGATATTAGGGGGTATATTTTTCAGCAGTTTGTGCTTGCATAATTATTTTCAAATTTATAAATAATCATTCACACACACACATTTATTTATTGTGAATTTAGGGCATATTTTTGTATATATTATGAAGATTATGCTGCTAGAGTATTTTTCATTAAATTTATATTGTTCTTAATATAATAAATATTTTCTTAAGAAAATTTAAGCCATTTTAATAAATTAATTTTAGAAATTCAACGATAATTTTTTCTTAAGAAATCTAAGAAAAAGAAAATTCTGCTAAAAAGAAAATATCGGTGGAACGCTATTTCAGATTGCTCCTGAAGCTAATAAACGTGTCATAAAACTGTTTTTGGAATGATTTGATTTATTTGAAATGAACTGTTTTTAGTTACATTTGTATAAGTTTTTTATTTAAAATATTCTTAACTTGATTTTTCATGATAGGCTCGCATTTCACTTACGATACAATTTTTCCTTATATTCAATTTAAACCCTCTTTAACGAGAAATATTAAATGGGAATTATTTGTATACGAGGTAATACGAGTTCGTTTAATGAGAATGCTCGTACAACGCATTTTATTATAACGCAGAACTAATATACCGTGTTATAGGGAGTGTACTGTACTCGTATCATTAAGCAAAAGAAGTTAAATGGATATAAGATTAGTTAAAAAAAACTTTTAAAAGCATTCTATTTTTGTAATATGAATATAGAACTGAATTATTCCTTCGTGGAAAAAGTTGTGCTTATACCATACGTTGTATGAATATATATACTCGTATTATCGATCTGTTATCGTTGTTATTTATTGCAAGGCTACTAGAATTTCGACTTTTCCTCATTACAAAGGGTGAATGTTTCTTTTCCAATGGCGGGCACAAGAGGTTATAACCCTATGCCACAACAAGGCCAGAAACTGCTACTCATTTGTCGTTACCCAGTGGGCACCTGTGTACCAAGTCACAGAGGCAAATAGCGTTACCCGCGCCATACCACCACAAACCCGTTTATAGGGCGGGCCACAGTCATACAGCATCACAGAAGAAAGGACAGAGAGAACAGAAAAGGTAAGAAACATCCATGCCCGAACCGGGATTCGAACCTGAGACCATCAGCTCAGGAGTCAGGAACGCTAACCACTTAGCCAATCGGTCGGCTAGGGTGAATGTAGTGGCACCTTATATAGTGGGACACACAGTAGGTGTGTCCTCATAGCCTCGAAAGTGGATCTTTGTCATTTAGAATCAGGGACCAAACAGAAAACCATCAAACTTGATCTGCAATCCTCAGAAATATCATTTCACATGAAGGACATTGCAGCCACGACATATTAAACGTGTCCCAGCCGCCATTAGCGAAAACCTCGGATCTTCGCTTAGGTCGGGATTCGAATTTACTACCTTTCGATAACGAGAACGAATGTTCTAACCAACCAGACCATCACTGCCTCGTTTGGCTGTCATTAAATGTGAAAGTTATATCAAAATCACAAAACAACATTGTGACAGTAAAAAGTATATTTCTAAGAAATGATATTTGACAATCTTTATTTCCAAGACCGAAAAAAAGCATGAGTATTCTGTTCTCCAGTTTTACCATCGGAATTGAGCACTAATCCATTGTCTGGGAAATTAGATCCTTATAGACTTTCATAAACAAAAGAGTATTTTTATGGAAGAAAACTCGATTCACAATATTTTTCTTTACCACTCAATACGTAATTTTAAATTTAACTGAGAATTTTTAACTCGTCTTATCAAACGATTGAAACGCTGATATTTTTAGACTAACTAATTTATTACTCGTTTTTGACTTTTGGGAAAACCTTTATTAAACTATGACAAAATGATACCGAAAATACGAAAGATAAGAATTTGTCTTGATTTTACAGGCCTTTATATAGATGTTGTCATTTATTTTAATCAATTTTCCCGCCATCTTTTATCATGTTTCCTTCTATTAATAGCATGTTGTCTTACTTTGGAAAGTAATATCGGAATATTAATGCTCTAACATTTATCACTGTTTTCTTGTCTCACCGTCGATTCTTATTAATTGCTGTTCATTATTTACCTACGTAAACAAAAATTTGGATTGTCCATATTTATAACTTTTTTAAATAGTCTGCTTGAATAGTTACATTCCCAAACAAAGTGTTTATATATATATATATATATATATATATATATATATATATAATATATATATATATATATATGATAGTTTGAATTATTCAAAAGAAAAAATCTGTACTTATTTTTAAGAGGGCTATAAATCCAGAAACTATGAGAGAATTATGTAATAACACATTTTAATCTCAATTGTTAACCTATTATTAACCATTTTTTTAATTTTCACCGAATAATTTATACCTATGCACAAAGGCTTGGTGCCAGTTTAATTATATTCAAACTATATTTCGTTTTGAAATATTTTTTGAAATTTACCACTCTTTCTACTAGTTTTGTGCAGGTCTAATTATATTGACGTTATTAGGATCTGTGCTTGTTGAACATTCCGAGCTTCAAATGGCCAGTCATCTCTGAGATTACTGTTTTCTAGTCTTCCCCGTATCCGAAACAATATCTTTTTTATCGATAGGAATTTCAACAATATCAACAAAAGCATCATAATCGTCCCTTTTAAAAATTTGGTGTAATTTATGGAGTCTTCAAATGCAGCACGTGTAAATCATTTCCTTTCCGCATCCCTCATCAAATAAAATTTTTCCCTATAAGGGAAAATGAACTTGATATCAGCCTCTATCTCCAAACGGGTATTGTTACAAAGTGATTAAGAAAACATTTCAGTAAAAGAAAACAAAAGACTAAATGAAAAAATATATTTACTATTATTTCTAAATTGCATATTTATTCACCGTGTTTCATTGTAATATAAAAACCAAATCAAATATATAGTGTTTCGAATATGACAATTCTGTTCCTCCGATATATATACAGGGTGTCTTAGAACGACCGCATAACCTCTGCCCAGCTAGATTCCTCGTTGGAAGTACATAAAAACTGGCCAAAGAAGCGTTCCTGTACAATCCCTAGTTTACGAGAAAAATACAAAAACAAAGTATGGCGCCACTGCCGGTGCAAGAAGAAAGCACTTTATTGGACATATCAACAACAGTATTTGCATACCTTTCCAGTCGATATTGTTTAAAACGTTCGCATATCGCGTCATTAATGCGCGCGCCATGAAATGACGTTAAGCCACCGGTGAACTGGTATTTAAAAGGCTGCACCTTGCAGCTACTAGTCTAGTCTTCTTATGGTGGCCATGTATTCCGTTCGTGACTACTGTGACATGTACTTGATGTACGGCCGATATAATGGAAATGCCTTACGAACTGCCAGGGAGTATGCCGTCGATATCCACTGCACATACTGTTGATATGTTCAATAAAGTGTTTTTTCTTGCACCGGAAGTGACGTCATACTTCGTTTTTCGCATTTTTCTCGTAAACTATGGATCGTACAGAAACGCTTCTCTAGGCAGTTTTATGTTCTCCCAACGAATAATCTAGCTGTTCAGAGTTTATGCGGTCGTTCTAAGACACCTGCATATATATATATATATATATATATATATATATATATATATATATATATATATATATATATATATATATATATATATATATATATATATATATATATATATATATATATATAAAATATTGTATTACGCCTCTGGTTAAATATTTTTGGCGATCAAAATCACAAACGCTTCATAATTGTTTTGAATGATGGCCAATCCAATTAATCGACACCTGAGCGGGAACTTTCCGAAGTTCGTCGGGAGTATATTCTCCTGGTAAAGCGTGAAGGCCAGATCGTATGTCCAAATAAAGTCAGTGTTCAATCGCTGGTGCTCCAGTCCTCTGACCATAGAAGTTACCCCTTACTCCACAATGAATAATTCATCGAGTGTTTACCAGGCAAGAACTGGTTCAGGATCCCTATTGATGCTGAATTTCTTCAGGGTGGGTGAACTCATGGACCTGGTTTAGCACTGCTGATCATGGGGATGAGAAAAAACACAACAATAACATGTCAATCTGACAGTCTACGAATTTGCGCTCTAGTCTTCAGTAATTCGTGATTCTTTCATAAGTTCATGGGTTAGATTCTCACCCCGACATAAAAGTTTATAGAGGTTTGGAATCTATTTTCAACTGCACGTTTCGATCAAATTAGCCCTCACATGCAAAAATAAGGACTATTGAGAGTCGAACATACCGTAATATACTTCCATACAGTACTGTAACAATTGTTGGATACTTACGAAATTTTAACAGTTAAAGGCTCCTGCCCAGGTATTGAATTCACAATATTTCGATCGCGAGAAAGACAGATCACTTTTACATTAGCTCACCCGGGCTTCAAAATTTTATGTAGTTTTTATATCAAAATTATATCACTTAATATAATTTATTTAATTAACATTAAAAGTATAAAAAATTATTTATAAAAGAATTTGTACATAGTTAAGATCTTTTTTATATGTGTTGAACTAAGTAATTTCTAATATTTTTATAAAAATTTCATATTAATTAGTAAATGTAATTAATTTTATAATAATGTTAAAATGTAAATCGATTTCATTTTCTTAATTGCTCAACATAAAATAGCTGTATTTCTTTGCAATTACTTTCGCTGCTTCCAAAATCTCTTTACCGTGTACCTTTATTCGCTCGTTGAAACTTTGTTTGGTTTTTATAACTTTGACCTCCTTTCTTAATAGGTGGGGATACGATTTAATAATCTTCTTTATTTAATCGATAGGGTTCGGTGGATCACTTTATAATCTCGCTATTTAAAAAAATTTAAATAATTTCCCATGTTATCATTACTTAATCAAATGAAGTTTGAAAAAGCTGCTTTTAACCTATCCTAAAATTTTTTGTATTTTTCTTGTATAAGAAAAGATTGCAGAAAAATTTCTTAATCAAGGTTTTATTTCAATATCAAACAAAAAAACTAAATTGCTCTTCCATACTTCTAAAATGTATTTTAAAATGCACTGTAAAAATTATGCTCCGAGGTTATGGAAGTACAAAGAAAGTTTTTAAAAGAATTTTTTAAAATTTCATAAAAATTTCTTTTTATTTACGTGTATATTGTATATATTATACAAGTATATATGTACAAATTTGGTATGGTGTCTTAAACAAGGTAAATGCCGAATACATTGAAAATTAAAATTTTCATTATATTCGGCATTGATACCTATATAATAAAAACATGGGTTTTTAAGATGGTTTTATAAGGTAGTCGAAATGATAAGTTAAAAGTAGAAAATTACCAAAGCATATAGATGTTTAGGATGTTTCTCTAAAGTTCTCAGATGATAGGAAAAGGATATCAAAATATTTCAGCAATGAGGAGCTTTAGAATGCTTCTTAAAGTACTCAAATGAAAGAAAAGATGTAATCAAATGCAATAGTGATGTGAAATTTTTGGGACGCATCTTTAAAGCCCTCACACAAATAATAAGAAAGAAATAAAATCCTGTAATGATGCAAAAATTTAGAACGCTTCTCTAAAGCAATCGAATGACATGAAAGAGATGTCTAAATATCACAGTGATATGGAAGCTAAGACGCTTTTATAAAGCAGTCGAACTATGAGGAAAAATCATTACAAAATATTATTGCTATATGGAACTTTAGAACTATTTGCCAAAGCAGTCAAATGATGGGGAAGAAATAGCAAAATACTACATAGATATGGAATTTTTTAGGATGGCTCACTAAAGCAGTCAAGTCACATGGATAGAGATAGCAAAATATCATAGCGATGTGGAACATTAGAACATTTCTTTAAAGCTCTTAAATGGTAGGAAAACGATAGCAAAATACCATATTGATACAGAACATTAGGGTAGTTCTCTACGGCTGTTTAATGAGAAGAAAGAGGTAAGTAATTTGATTGATTTAGAGAACTGTCCTAAAATTTCATACTGTACAGAAATATAGAATGTTACGATAGTTCTCTAAAACAGACAAATGTTAAAAAAACATATAATAAATTACCATAGCGATATGTCACATGAATCAGCCATCTTACACATGCAGAGATATGGAGTTTATGATGGTTCTCTAAAATAATCAAATTATAAATAAAAAGATAATGAAGTACCATAGCGATATGTCACATGAATCAGCCATCCTAAAATCCCTTACACAGGCAGAGATATGGAGTTTATGATGGTTCTCTAAAATAATCAAATTATAAATAAAAAGATAATGAAGTACCATAGCGATATGTCACATGAATCAGCCATCCTAAAATCCCTTACACATGCAGAGATATGGAGTTTATGATGGTTCTCTAAAATAATCAAATTATAAATAAAAAGATAATGAAGTACCATAGCGATATGTCACATGAATCAGCCATCCTAAAATCCCTTACACAGGCAGAGATATGGAGTTTATGATGGTTCTCTAAAATAATCAAATTATAAATAAAAAGATAATGAAGTACCATAGCGATATGTCACATGAATCAGCCATCCTAAAATCCCTTACACAGGCAGAGATATGGAGTTTATGATGGTTCTCTAAAATAATCAAATTATAAATAAAAAGATAATGAAGTACCATAGCGATATGTCACATGAATCAGCCATCCTAAAATCCCTTACACAGGCAGAGATATGGAGTTTATGATGGTTCTCTAAAATAATCAAATTATAAATAAAAAGATAATGAAGTAGTTGTTGTTGTTCCTTATTCCACTTGATCTAGTACAATCTAGACCAAGTCCAGTACATCGTTCGCCCAGAGAAAGTCCCGAACCAGCGCAGGGTCTTCAAAAAGATCTCTCTTCTCCAAACCCAGACAGGAGAGCAGATGGTTCGGAGAAGCTTGATGGAAATTACACCTGAGGCACACAGGGAACACTTTCTGATCCTGAACGAATGTAAGGGTGCGAGTATGTCCAGTAATGAGCCTGGTAATGATGGTTTGCAATTTCCTATTGCCCTTCAGCTCCAGGGCAGCCCCAGGATGGTTTTGTTCGTACCAGTCATGAGTAGGTGGGATCCTCCAAGTCTTGCTGTTCTCGGCTTTGACCTTTGAGAAAATTTCACTAAACGTAAGTAGTCCACCATTTTCAGTTGTTTCAGCAGAGCCCTCTTTAGCCAATTCATCGGCCAAGTCATTGAAGTGGAGGTCCACATGGGAGGGAATCCACTGTAGATGAATGTCATTATGTGAAGAGTAACTCTTAAGTTTGTTTACAATGTCCATGCCGAGCCTGTCATTAATGCATCTCCCTCTGCTTTGAGATGAAGTACCATAGCGATATGTCACATGAATGTCACCACACTTCCATCCACAGATCAGGTGCTTCCAGTGATAATATCTTTCATAGAAATGTTCTAAAATCTGTAATATACAATATTATCTTTTAATGACTAATTTATAAGTGAGAAAATGAAGTTCCACATTAGTTATTATTTTGACACTTATTTAAAAATGGGATGTTGAAAATAGGAATTCAAACTTACATAAAATTTCATAAATATTAACCTTTAAAGTACGTTGTATATCTTATTGTGTATTTTTCTGTAAAAATTTATTCAATAAAACATATCTCGTATTCAAAGCCACGACGCTTTGACTATCACTTCATTATTTGAAACGTTTTTTTATGATTTAGCAATTATTGAATAATGAAGGAGTAGTTCACATATATTACTATCATAAATAGGATTTCTGCATAAAATAGGCGATAACACATTCAGCGTTACTCAAAATCATAATTTTATGATTCTATAAGTTTTTCATTGCGAATGGGACTTTGGAGCATTAATACACTGCTCATATAGATTACTATCTTAAATATTTCCATTTACAGTATGCAATAAAGCATACCATATCATTCAAAATCACACATATCTTCGTTTCTGTACAAAGCTTAGTTGCGAATATATTTTACAATTTCACCTTATAAACTGAAACATATTTCGAATCTTAGCACTGTTGACCAATCTAAAATATGATACCTGTTTGGTAGCTTAAAAATTTTCATTGAGAAAGCGGGCATGATTAATGATAATTCTACATTTCTTTGTACAAAAATTTCAGACTATTCTATAGTTTTAGACATGTTGAAACAAGAATTTTTCAGTCTTTATTTAAAAAGTCAATTTTGATTGAAGATTTTTCAATTTTTTAAATTTTAATTTCTGTGATATAAAAAATGAATAACTCAGTATTGAATGAAATAAAAATATTTTATGATATTTTGAGCTAAAAGTATACATCTAAAAAGATTCGATCACTTCACATGTATAAGAACTCTTGTAAATACATATAACAATTTGTTTGATTGTATGATGTCCTTTTTGAAAATTCCTAAACTGAAATTTTCCTAATCAAGACCTAATGAATTAAACTGCCTAAAATAAATCATCTTTAGTAATGTTTTATTTCCCAATTTACTTAAATAAAATTTTTATTTTAACATAGCATTTATTAGAAAAATAACGACATGAAACATTTTGATATATCAAATATAAAATTTGTGAATATTTTTACTGTTTACTTCAAAAAAATTGTGTGGACAGTTTTTATGAGAATACATCATTTTATTATTTATTAACGTGAACTAAATAAAATTTAACTATCGTAAATGATAATGTAAATTTAACTTAGATAATTAGCTTCATATGTAATATAAATGGTGAACAATGCTTTATACCATGACGTAAATAATGAGACACATTTTTCATGTTTTTAAACTTTACCTTTTCAAAAAGAATATTGATATAATATACAATTATACTTGTATACGAATTAATTGTATCAGCAGCTCAAAAATTTTAAAAATCTCTTAAATTGAAGAAAAGTAATTAATTTTAGTACCTTTTAAAAATTAATTACCATCATTTCATATATATATATATATATATATATATATATATATATATATATATATATAAAATATATATATATATATATATATATATATATATATATATATATATATATATATATATATATATATATATATATATATATATATATATATATATATACGTGTGTGTAGAGAGAGAATTTAACTTCGATAATTTTTATCTTTAAATGTAAATTTTTATCCGAAAATATAATTAGAAAATTTGATTTTTTTTTCTGTTAAAAAATATTTTTCTAATAAGAATAATTACACATTCATTTAATCCATTGAAAGGGAGTGTTTTCTTATTTGCAAACTATATAATTGTACAAATAATTTTAATAAGCACTTTCAAGTACAAAAATTGTTATCGCTTAAATAATGGTTGTCATCATGAAAATATTGAGTTCTTCATTTTAAAGGTAAATATTAGGAAGATATAATTACACATTTTAAGTTCACAAAAAGTATTGGATTTATCATGTTATTGGAAATAACTTCAAAGTTCTTTTATCAAATAAAACATTTCCCCTACTTTAAGTTTAACTTCTTATATTTTATAGATTTTGTAAATAAAAACAAATGCTCCATCTCGAAGTTCAGTATAGCTTTGATGATTAAATATCGATTTTGTTATTCCACAGTTGGATAAATTTTATCAATTAATTTTATCATCTTCCAAAATAATTTATTGTTTGTTACAGAATGAAAGTAATTAATTTCATTGAAAGATGAACTTGGTTATAATTTAGAATTTATTTTACAAATATTGTGTTATTAGAAAAGTGGCAATCATTATGATCGGTTTCGGATAAACTTTTGCCAAAACTTAAATTGTGTGCAAATTAATACTTGTATTTCTCGCTACTTAAAAGTTGTTTCCTCTTCCTCTCTAAAAGCTTTCCCATATCATTTTTTAATTCAATTTGAAAAGTCAGAGAAGTGTTTTAAAATATCATTTATGACATAAAGAACATTTGTGACATTTTGGTAATTAAACCACTGTTTTATGTGATTTATTTGGTCGTTTTATGCACACAAAAGCTAATTATACTGGGGGTACAGTTCAAGATGTCGTTGTTGCACCTGCAATCTTCCCTGTACCTAGTCCTAAGTTGGTCTATACCAGTTGGTTAGAAGCAGCCGGATGGAGTCTTCTTGATTTTGAAGCAGGGACCAAGCAGAAGACCCCCAATACTTGGCCTGCCATCCCCAAGGTATCATTTCACTTGGAGGACATTGACAGTTTAAAGTGTATTCCGTATTGCTGTAAACATTACCACCAAACTTGGGAATCAAGCCCGCGAACAGTAGAACCGATGACCAAAGCGTTAACAATTCTGCAGGTAAGTCAGGTGTTTCCAGCCTAGATGTCTCCATTTAAAAATGTATGTCTTAGGCGAACGCTTACACGCGTGTAAGATACTAAATGTGAAATAGGTGACGAGAAAATCATAATCAAATTTAACTCATAAAGATGAAATTTTAAGATTTGTATGTTCATTTAAATGAAAGTCTATTGTTTACAACGGTCATATGATAGGATCTTGCTCTCTGACGTAGAAGTTCCAAAATCTGATTTTTCCCACGGTTAAATCGCAAGAAATGGATATTGCGGTTTCAGTCAAATAGCGTCTATCAAAAAAAAAGGTTTTTAATTTGATGTAAATAATATAATGCAAGTAATCGCAAAGAAGCACAAAGTCAGTCTCTTTTCGTCTGTAAATCTGTAGTCTTCTAAGACGTCCGCAATCGTCTGCTGTGCTGCCTTCTGATTGGTGGTTGTGTTCAAGCCGTCCAAAATCTATAAATACACCATGTTCTGTTCCATTAGTTTAGTATATGCATAATTTCTTTCTTTGTAACTTGCTTCTTTAAAATATTCTTTTTGCGATTCATGGACTCTTGTTCGCTTAACGAATTTCGACAGCAGAGCGTTGTTCCCACTGTCATAAACTGAAAGCAGTTTCTAGTTTTGATTTATTGCTTGATAGAATAAATTTATCAATAAGCAATGGCTTCGCCGCATGATTTGTATGGAGTAAATCCATTTGATGGGAAGAACTTTCCTGTTTGGCGGCGACGAGTGGAAGCTGTTTTGTCTGCGAAAGAACTGGAAACATACTTAGCTAATGAACCCGATGTGAATAAGGAAGCAGAAGTCGTTAAAGGAAAGAAAGCCTACGCATTACTCATGTCACTCTTAAGTGATCAAGTGCTCGTATCAATAAGTGGTGAAAATACGGCGAAGAAATTATGGGAGAAACTTCATGTTGTTTATGGAAGCAAAGGAGCGATAAACCAAATACTAACTAGAAAACGTCTTGCTATACTTAAGAAAAACAGAGATCTTCCAATGCGTCAGCACATAGATGAAGTTTCAAAACTTTTCGCCGATTTACGAATGTCTGGAGCGGAGGTTAGTGATATTGATACTGTCGTCTATATTTTGATGTCCTTCCCTCCAGAATTCGAAAATGTTAAGATTGCATTAGAGAATCAACCGAGTGAGAATTTATCGTTAGATTTTGTAACTCAGCGTTTGATAGACTCTGAAGCTCTTTTGAATGATTCGAGAAATAAAACAAGTATTCGTTTTATGAAACAAACTGTGGATAGCGTGACTTTTTCTACGAGAAAAGAACTCATATGTTTTCACTGTGAAAAGAAAGGACATACTGCTAAGTTCTGTAAAAAGAAAACGTGCAATAATTGTGGTCGTGTTAGTCATTTTAAAAAGGAATATAAATTCAAAACTGAATCTAATACTGATGAAAAATATTCTTCTGCTCTATCTGTTGCTCTGGCAATTTGACTTTCGGAAGTCCGAAAAAGTTCATTATTGATTCCGGGGCAACATCCCATATGTGCTATCAGAAAGACTGGTTTTCATTCATTAAACAGTCATCAGGAACTATTCGATGTGCATCCCGCTCCACTGCACTGGAAGTGAAAGGTATTGGAAGTGTAAAAGGCAAAACATCTAATGGAATTGACATAACTTTAGAAAATGTACCTTTTGTTCCTGAACTCAATGGAGAATTAATTTCTGTAAAGAATATTGAATTAGGTGGATATAGTGTTATCTTTAGAAATAAAAAAGTGTTCATCGAAAATGAGAAAGAACACATTTGTTTGGGCTATCGTGATGATAGCGGACAATATATTTGTGGCTTTGTTCCAAATTGTGAAATTTCCCTTATTGCGAAAGAAAATGACTTGGATTTATGGCACAGAAGACTTGGACATTCCTCTAATAAAGCCTTAAAAGAACTTGGATTGCCCACCTTTGATAAATTTTGTGAAGTGTGTACTTTTTCCAAACAAAGTGCTTCTCCTATAGGAAAAGGTCCTAGACGAAGGGCATCCGAAACTATGACATTGATTCACACAGATGTTTGTGGCCCTATTGATCCGCCTATGGCTACAGGTGAGCGTTATTTTATGACATTAATTGATGATTATTCACGTTTTATGGAAATTCGTTTGCTGAAAAGAAAAAGTGATGTTGTAAATGAATTAAGATGCTTTTTAAAAGCAAATCCTTCAGTACGGAAAATAAGTGCGACAATGCAAAAGAATATGTTTGTGGTGAACTCATCAAATGTGCTACTAAATTTGGTGTTCAAGCCGTCCAAAATCTATAAATATACCATGTTCTGTTCTATTAGTTTAGTATATGTATAATTTCTTTCTTTGTAACTTGCTTCATTAAATATTCCTTTTGCGATTCATGGACTCTTGTTCATTTAACGAATTTCAACATAATTATGTATTCATTTTTCTTCCTCGTTATACCAGAGATGTGACTCATTACTTCTGACTGGTTTGGTTGTTTCAAGATACTTCCTTGTACCTAGTTCAGAGTTGGGCTCTACTTGTTAAACGAGACCCGTTTATTGGGTGTCTTTGTAACTTAGAAGCAGGAATCCCCTAATACTTGGCCTGCTATGCCCATGCAGGTATCCTTTCACTTTGAAGGCATTACGATCACGACTTATTTAACGTTCCTCAGCTCCATTTAGTGGAGGACGGATATTCTTTTGAGTCGGGATTCGAATATCACTTGTAATTCGAAGGGGATTGTGACATGTTACACTCATCTGAGTTCAAGATGGGAGTCTAACCCATTAGCTTTAGAACCGAAGATCACAACCCTAACCATTCAGGCCCTACTTCATGAAAAGTTGTTGCGGATTAAACAAAAATGTGTGAACATCAAGAAGCTTTACAATTGCTTTCAACTGCTTAATATGCAAGGTTGAATCAGTGTTTGCATAATGGCAAAAAGAAAAACATTACAGGAATGCTATTCTGCATGTTTTAATAAAAACTTAACTTACTGCTACCGAATAGAAACAATTGCATGAAGTTTAAAAAGAAAATTATTTTTATAGGAAATGTGTGATATTCATCAATGAAACAATTTAATCAATTCGTTAGCAAAGTCTAAATGTTAAGGACTGAACAGATATTACCGTGGTATATGATTGTAAAACGAATTCACGAAATTTTATGCTTCTTAAAGAATGTGAGCTATATATTCGCATTATTTGTTGTTGTCTTGTGCTAGTTGGGCTAACATTATGGGGAGCGTGGGTTAACTTTTCCTACTGAACCATATTTTGGTGTGGAGTCCGACTTCCTCAGTACACACATGCCATATCACCCATTTATAGGGTAGACACAACCATTTACAACCCATTCATACAAAGAGAGGACAAAGATAGGATAGACAGAGAGAGAAAGTACATCCATGCCCAAACTGGGATTCGAACCTAGGACCTACCTATCCGCAATCAAATTTTAAAAAATCAGTATATATTTAAAGAAGTTTAATATTTAAAGAAGTTGAAGTTGAGTATTTTTCAGCAACTTTTAAGCCTTTTATAATTTTTTCTTTTTTGAGTTTGCGGAGTTTATTTTCTGTATTCATGCATCTGTTTGAAATGCATTGTGGAATGCATGAAAATATAGGTTTCATACATATATGCATATATATATATATATATATATATATATCATTTATCATTTCAATACATCAAAATTAAGTAATATAGTTTGCAAAATAAAATTAATTCCATGTTAGTAAATTATTTTAATCTTGAATTTAAACAGGAGGCTTAACCAAAGCAAATGCCTTGACTTCAAATTCACACAAAATGCAAGTGAATGGAAAATGGGCTTCTGTTACATAAATACTCAGTCTTACACATAAAGTTACAGTTAATGTGATAGAGTTCTTAATTTCAAATTTGAACTGAAATTATCCTGTTAATATGTCAAGGCACATAAATTTAGTATTTTTCTTTTTTGCTTGCAGTGAAGTTAATAAGAGAATGTGCCGAAATTCGATTTTCCTTTCCCAAATTTTATCTGTGCAAGTTTTAAGACGAACAAGAAAACGATGTAATTGAATTTTACTGTGGAACACATTAAACAATGGAACAAATGTCACTGCTACAGTAACAGAAATTTTGCTTTCGGTTATTGATTTTACAAATATGTCTTTGAAATTCCAACTTATAGGAATTTTTATATTTTTCTTGTGTTCTGTACTTTATTTTTCTTCTATCGATAGAAGAATAAATTGAAAATATCATTCAAGAAAAAAGTGCAATTTAACATTTTATCATCTTATGTTGAAACCAAAGTATATTAAATAAAAAACTGCGTACAGAAAAAAGTTTTCAATCGCAAATAAAAAAAATAGGTTTTCTAAAATAATTTGCTTAAAAAGTTTCTGAATAGAAAGGAACATTTAACAAAATAAGTGTTGTTGTTTTTTGTAATTTAATGAAAAAATTAATAAAATGATAATTATTTTGAATATCTAACATACAAATTCCATGTTTCTTTCCAAAACTAATCAAAGATTTTCAAGTAAGAATATTTAACAAAAATTTTATTTAGATAAATATCAGAAAAAATCAGTACTTATGAATACGGTGTGATTTTATGGAGCCTATAGAAAGGGAGAAAATGAAAATATTTAATAAGGTTCCATTAAAAAAATTTATTTTCCAGCGAATTAAAAACATACATTCGATATGCCCAATATTAAATAACAGTATTTATCATGAACTTGAATAAATGAAATATCCATATATTTAAAAATGTTTTATGAAAGTCTAATGGTATTTTCACAAACCATGTGATAACAAATTAGATATTGAAACTCTAGTGAACTACTTTGTTGATTATATAAGTAAAATATACATCAGCATGCAGATAAAGTATTTTTACACTAAACTAATACATTTTTGTATGATACTTTCCTAGTCAATTTCATCGACATGTTATTTGATGAATTTTTGTTAATTAATATTCTTGCAACAATTACTTGAATTTGATAGGAAAGGTTACAAAAAAATAATAAAAATCGACAAATTTATTTAAGTTCTTTTATAAAGTTACCAAAAAAGAATTAGTCTATGTATGATGTACAGTACATATTTATTCAATCTTAGACACATCTTAGCATATGTTTGGAACACTTTTTGTGCTTTTGATGTATACCACATACACAGATAGCAGAAGATAAATGAGATATTTGTGAGACGAAATGTTCAGAAGTTAATAGAGAGTTTATTTTTTAAAACTAAGATAATTCGCCAATTTTGAAGTACTTGCCCCGGTGCAATTACTTCATTTTTTGATTATAGAATATTTTTCAATGCAATTATATTACCTTTAATATAATAATAATGATAAATGGTAATAATGATTCTAGAGCATATAAAGCCGCCAAAGAAGACAATCCATAAGGTGATGTTATTACTTAAAAATTTGAATGCATAAGTAATATTAAAAAAAGGATGAGAACACGACTTTGAGCTTTGAATCAAAACATGAACAGAATTACCAGAAAATTAAGGGCTAGCCGGAAATGGTAGATTACCTTACTCAGAAATTGACAGACTGCAGCTGTATTGCGGATTAGGAATCTGTAAAAAGGCTCATAAACTTTCTGATATGAATCAAACTGCTGTTCGGGCGATGTGTTTTTAAAAGATGCAGGTTCTATTGTTGAAAACACATGATGAGTGTATGATCGCCATGTTAAGTGATGCAATTCACAAGCATAAAAAATTATACAAGAAGTTTTGAACAGTATAAAATATATATGGAGATATTTAGCAGAATATATGCAGATATATCCAGAATTTGCTTATTAGATGTCTTCATTGCTAAAGGCAAAATAACAGTGAAAGTGTCAGTGTCTCTTGTGGTAGAGGAGTTTTTAAAATGCTTCTGTACAGCTAGAAACTTTTGAAATATTGTATATAAAGCTTAACTATAACTTTGTTTAACAATGGGAGTATCTCAAAATGCAAAATTTTATCACCCTTATTAGGAATCCAGCTAGGTTTATATGTATGTAGATTGTGAGCTCTAATACAAAAGAAAAACCATGCTATTAAACAAACATCTGTAGACGCTAGTATAAAAAAGAAAAAGCTAGAATGGTAGATAATCTAGCAGATAAGCCACATAATCCCAGTTATGGAGCTGGAATGCATTTATAGTACACAATTTTTATGCTAAATCTTGTTTTTATCAAAAAGGTTTTTCACTAAATAAGGAACATTTTCTGAAAAAGTACTTTATTAAATAAATTAAATCTCAACATGCTTATCAATTATGCTATTCGACAGGTTTCAACCAAGAATTGTTTTGAAATTTTCTTCATAATTTCAATAAAAAAACTCATTAATTATCAACCTTTGAAAAAAGAAATTAATAGTCTCAAGTAAAAACAAAAAATGTTTTAGTTAAATTATATAAAAAGTGTTTAATTGTTAAAAAGATATTTCAAACAATTTGGCTCAATAATTATTTTTAAAAAAAAAAAAAGTATCTTTAGTATTATGGGTATAAGAATTTAGCTGCATCAACCTCGTTCGTTGATAATCTAGTCACATCAACTTAATTCAATAATAGTCTAGCAATTTCAACTAAATCAATGATGTTTTAGCTGTGTCAACCTTATGCAATGATGTTCCAGCTGCTTCAAATTCTTAAATATCTATTCAATTGATAGAAGTGTTCAATGAATAATATAAATATTTTTCGAATAACTCCAATTGTATATCAATGATCTAATATCAATGATTTGTATTTTTGACCTGGAACTAAACAGTTGAAAAAGTAAATTTTCTTTTTAATAATATCCGTGTAAAAAAACTCAGAATAGATATTGTTGTTACATAATGTGCATGCACCATTCAGCATTACAAGGACCGCAAATGAGCTCTTCTAATATAGGGAGCAATCGCGAGGGGGTTCCACCCTGAAAGTGGGTTCTCCCAGAAGAAGCAGGTAACCTTCAGAATTAGCCAACCACCTCAGAGGGGGATGGCTGATTCTGAATTCATTTCACATGGCGGACATTGCAATGACGAGATATTTAACGTGCCTGAGCCATCATTGGCGAACACGACGGATCTCCTATTGAATCGAGATTTGAACTCACTACCTTCCGCTGTTGTTTTGTGCCAACTAAACTAGCATTATGGAGTGCATTGCTCCACTTTTCCAACTGAACCATAATTTGGTATGGATTCCAACTTCCTCAGTACAAACAAGCCTTAGGTACCCATTTATAGGGTAGGAAACCATTCACAGCCCATTCATACAAGGAAATTACAAAAACAGGATAGATAGAGAGAAAAAGTACATCTATGTCGGAACTGGGATTCGAACCCAAGACCACCCTCTCCGCAGTCATGCACGCTGACCACTATACAGAGGGGCACCACTACCATCCGATAGCGAGAACGAATGCCGTAACCAACAAGACCACTACCGATGCCAGACTTAAAAGTATTTTTAAAATAGAAAATTAACGTATCAATTTTTATAGAAATTACTTTAGATGTGTCATTTCTTGGAATAAAATATGTAATTGAAAACGCATTAAATAAATTTCATTATCAAAATACAATTCATATCATTATTGAGATTGTATTACGAAGTGTATTATCTCTATACATGTTCTTCAAATGAACTCATAAGAATGATAAATGAATGTTTATTATTTCAGAAAGCTATCCTTTGATTTTTTAAAGTATCTAACTGGAACTATTATAAATACTTGAAACTGTTACACAGATAGTATTTAACAGGAATTGTTAAATATAATTCATAAAGAACTTATGAGCTGTATTTAATAGATTATTCATTATAATACTCTTCATTTGTTAAAAGATAGTATGAATTCTTCCTTCTTTTAAACAGAGATGATTACTAATTACTTTTACTTTGAAAATATTCACAACTTTCAAGATGAGGGATTTAAGACATAGCAGTAAATTTTAATATGCTAATGCCTTTTATCTTCACGAGCAATCAATCATTATATTTTTACGAGCAATCAATGACAATCAATCATCAAACTCTGACAGACAACTTCGAACATTTTAAATACTTATTTTGCTTGAAGGAAACAAGATTTTCTCATCATATTAATGTTTCGAAAATCGAAATTAAGTTGGGTTTTTAACTTACATCGGTATTGCAACAAGCATTAATCAAATTAATTGCTCTTTTAAGCGAATACAAATTTAAGTTAATATTTATTTCCATTTCACTTTTTTATGGCAACATATATGTACCTTATCCAAAACTAAGCAACAAAATTTAGCAAATATATTACTTTCTAGGCATGGAGAAATTGCTTTTAATTTATGTAATAATGTAAGAGTGTTTTGTAAAAAAAATTAAATTTTGAATAAAAAACTTAATTTTTAATTTATTTTTATATGTGCATTCAAATCACATACATTACTAATTTTGCAAAAAAAAATAAATAAATAAAATAAAAATAAAATCGTCTCATTGGTATAAATTTGATATTTACAACCTGAAGCTTGCATTAACTTTAATATTTTTAAATAAGTAATTTTAAATAAGTTTGAATAAATTCACTAAGCAAGACCACAAAAAATAAGTAAATTCCAATAATTTAAAAAAAATAAAATAAGTATATAAAAAAGCGTCCAATTTAAATACCTATTAATAATAATGTATACAAACATATTATATTGAAGTGAGAGGAAATAAATTAACATACATGAGACTTCTTAAATAAAATAAAATTAAAAAAAGAATCATTGAAATTTATTTATGAATATATCAAATGTTTAAGGTTATTTTTTATAATGATAATTTCTTAAATTAGAATAAATGCATTTGTATAAAAAAGAACAACAATATTTTTTACATAATGAATAAAATGGCATTAATTTTACAAATGAAATCTTTGAAGCAGTCCTGAAGATATTTGTTATAATAAATGTCACAGATGATTTTGCTTTATTTTTAATATAGTCTGAGTCAGTGAAAATTGTGATAACGTTTAGTGTTTTACAATGTCTTTGATTTGTCTCTATTTCTTCATATAAACCTAGAATTATTTCAGCATTTTAGTATTTGTGAAATCATTCATTGTGCAGTGATATATTAACATAAATAAAAATATATTAAAAAAATTGTCTAAAAAAATTAGGAATAAAGAAGTCATTAATAGAAAGAAAGGGAAAATTCTTGTCTTCAAGTGAACTAATTATACTTAAAAAAGAAAGCTCAACAAAAAATAACCATCACTGAATAGTAAAAATTGTGTAATTCTTTATTGAATAAAAGGAAAATTAAGCGGCATACTGAAAATTTTATTAATATTTAACATAATTTTTAATTCAAAATAAAATATTTAAAAAATTTTATTAAATTATGTATAATAAATTTAATTAGGATTGTTCATTAATCAAATTAAAAATAAATATTAAACAATAAAAAACATTTTTGCGTATTTGGAGACGAATATATAAAGATATCCCCTTCGATTTAACAATTTGTGAGTTCGATTCCCACCTTGAGTATGAATGACTGCAATGGTTTGGAAACTACTCTAAAGTATCACTCCCTATCTAATTTGACTATGCATACAAAGCATGACCATTGGGAAACACAAATAAATACTTATTTATATTTAATAAATATTTACTTATATTTAATAAATATTTATTTATAATATAAACTTTCATTTTAAAGTTTTCACCATACAAATCTCAAAGTTTAAGCAATTTTTAAAAGTTATACCAAACTTAAAAAGAATTGATTAAATTATATTATGTCATTTAAGTAATTTTAAATTAAATTTATATATAAATAATTTTGTCTGGCTTCACATTACCTAAATATCTAATGATAATATGAGGTCAGATTTTTTACTCTGTTTTTATCGAATTGAAGAGAAATTAATTTTTACCAATTTATTTTTTTCTGTGTAATTTTAAAAACTTAATGAATAAATATACAAATTTGAAAATAGACTTCAATTAGTGATTTAATTTGTTGAATTCTTCATAGGGAACTACAATTACTTTTCTTTTGTTTTTTTTAAAATTATTCTTACTTTAATCTTTAAAAATAATAAGTTGTTCAATTTGTTTTTGAATGAAATAGAAAATAAAATTACAAATATAAATTAAAATAAGTCATAATAATAAAAAATAGATATAAATGAAATTATTATAATTTTATATAATTAAACTTGTAGTTTTTATTTATTTTTTACCAACGGTGGGTATTTTGGTTACAGACCTTCGCCATAAGGCCAGAAATTGCTACTCATTTGCTTCCAGCTGCGAACCAAGTCACGGAGGCGAGTAGCATTACCCGCGCCATATCACCACAGCCAGTTTTTATAGGGGGTGTGCCACATTTATACATCATCACAGAAAAAAGGACAGAGAAACACATAGAGAAAATAACATCCATTTCTGAACCGGGATTCGAACCTGGGACCCACAGTGCAGTAGTCAGGAATGCTAACCACTCAGCCAATCGGTCGGCTTAAACTTGCAGTTTTGATGCTAATGTATCAATTTTTAATTATATAAAGAAAGTTTTATATTTTATTATTAAAACTACACAATATCAATTTTCTATCAAATCAATATTAAATAATTTCAATTTTATAATAAATAATATAAATTATTATTAAAGTTATAACTTTAAAAAATAAAATATTTTATTTATAAGGATTTCTATATAATTCTAATATTTTAATTGAATATTATAAAAAAATAAAAGAGATAGTTTACACATATAGATTTCATTATCTTTTAATAACAAAATTTCTCTATATTCAATTCAAAGCGATACCGAAATCGAAATTTGCATGGTCAAAATTCATGATTTAAACAATTGCGTGTCACATTCACCAACGCATTAGAAATAAAGAATGATATAAATCGATTGTTGCGCAGTTAATTTGTGATAAACCATAACCGTGTGCTGCATTTATCACGAATTACAAACGAAATGCCTCCTCTCCGTATCGATCAATTACTGCAACGTTTTACCGTAAATCATTTATGTCTGACTTCACATTCATGTATTGATAAATTGTTTTACCTAAACGTTAAATCCATTAGGAATCCGAATTTAGATAACCATGCTGAAAATAGATTCTGCCAGGAACAATGCATCTCCTCTGGGGTGGGTATATTTAGTTCGACAACTGACATTGTAAAAGCAGCTGCCTCTTATTTTTCGCTCGAGTATGTTTTTTGTAGTAATTGATAAGGAACATTTTCTTCGGCTACAGATGCAGTGACACATTGTGTGTTTTCCCTCTGAAACTCGATTTTTTATTCAATACTTGATGATTCTGTTCCATGTTAAAGAGAAGAATATTAATTCATTCCTTTCTTATCTTGATAAATTTATTTCTGGTTCATTTTTTGCTACGTTTAATAAAATATTAAAACTATGTTTATTTCTTTTTAATGTTATTTTTCAACTGATGTTTTTTGTTGAAAACATTTTGAGGTGGAGATTTTATTAAAAAAAAGTATTTTTATTTTATTTATTACTTAATATTATTTTGATTTTTGCTAAGATATTTACCGTCCCACAAAAGTAAAAACTATCCTATGTTTTTTTTTGTTTTTTTATAACGAACTACAAAATATATTTATAAAAATATTTTACAAGCACTAAAGTCTACATAAATATTCAGGTGTTAAGTATATTTTCCATCCAAAATATAAGAGTTATATGCATATTATTATAGTCTTCTTCATTATCTACATCATATTCTTCCTTATCTTATTAGAATCATTTTGAAATTCTATGATTTTTGATATTTAATAAATTCTTTGATGTATTGATTGCTCCAATTGTAACTTGATTATTGCTTGATTGTAGATCAGACAAATCTACATTTTTATAACATTCTACTGCAATTTCTCCACTTATTTCATAATCTGCATTTTGCGTGAACTCTACTTGTGATATTTAGGAAAGCAAGAAATAATTTTATAACTTTCTGAAGTATTGATTTTTGTTTTTTATACATTTTCAGTGAAAGCATAAGAAATATTTCGACTACAAAATAAATGAAATTATTTACAATGAAAGTAAAATAAAAGAAAATGTCAAATATACAATTCAATATTTTATCCACTGTAAAATCGCCAAAAATGACTGTGTTTACAAATAACCAACATTTATAAATTCTATAATCAATAATAATTTTATAAAGACAAATAAATTCAATAGTTTTATAAAGAAAAGTAAATTTGATAAGAAATTTCCTGATGATGATTTAATTTAATTTTATAAATCGCAGTTTTAAAAAAAAATATGTTTACTTTTTTGAAGGAAATTATAGATCAGGAAAATTGGTATTAATTGTATAATCACTTGATTTTGCTACCTATTGTTTAGAATTAAGAGAATTTTCGGATTTGGTCAATATCTCTGGAACTACTGGAACGTGAGAGATAAAGTCCTCAGGGGGAGTTGTGAGTTGCAATTGACTTCCCTAGAGAGTTCCATACTTGTTGAATAGGGTTGAGGTCTGGAGATCTGCATGGCTAATCCATCCAGTAAATATCCTTACTTTCTAGAAATTGGTAGACCAGAAGAGCTCTGTGTAATATCCATTAAATTTAATTCAGCGCCAACTGCACCCCTGAAATGGTGAATATAGGGCTCAAAGAGCTCATCCCTACCCACTGCCTCTGTCAAAGACATGGAGAGCTGTGTGTGATCATTTAACATGATGACTGACCAAGTAGCTGAACCTTAGTTCTCTCCATATGAACGTATGACAGGAATCTGTGGTTGTGCTCATCAGGGAAGAGAATGGCGGCCCATTTGTCCATATTCCAATCTCTGCGCTCTCTGCACCATTCTAACGAACTTTCCTGTGCGTATAAGTGATCGAAACGAACGAGTGAGCAGCTCTTCGTGCAAACAACTCTCTCATGAAGTCTTCTGGAAACAATTACCCATAAAACTCGGGTTCCTGTGGCCATATACAAGTCACGAGAAAGCTGATAAACTGTAGCTTCTCTGTTGCACCTCGCTTGAATTGGCAAATGCTATCATCTCCAGCCTTCATGGCTCTTGGGTGACCTTGCCCAGGCTTTCTCTCAATAGACCCGGCCTCTGAGAACTGCTTCTTAAGTTGGACACGACACTGAACGTTGAAATTAAACTCTCTACAAATCTGACTTGAGACACACTTGCTTCAATCCCCGCAATTCGCCACTTCATTCCATTATCTAAACGCTGTTGATTGCTCATTGTTACTGTTACAATTTGAACTCAAATGATGGCTTCTCAAAACGAACAGGAAACTTCCACGAGGTATGCTAGCGAACGAAAAGCGTGTTTTGTAATGCACTTATAAAGCTTGTTCTTCTACTGACTCCACCCACACATAAGAGCACGCTTACATATGCAACGTACATAATTGGCCTCTTTGTCTCGGTGCAGTGGTTTTACATTTCGTTCAACTCTTTTCAAGAAATTCGACAAAATATGAAAATTCTCTTAATTTTAAACACCAATGTATACAGCAGAATTAGTATAAATGATTCAATCATTCAGAGAAAGCTATATTTTCAAAACTACTGCATGCATATACCTGAAACATTTATGAAAAGAGCCACAAATTCACCAAGCTCATACACCCTCTACTAAAGTTCATTATGTGCCGCATTTGTGTCATAACCCAAGTTGTCACGTTAAAACCGGGTGTAGTCGCAATGTCCTTCAAGTGAAATGATACCTCTGCGGGTGGCAGGCCAAGTATTGGGTGTCTTCTGTTTGGTCCCTGCTTCAAAACCCCGAAGACTATACTTGGCTGCTTCTAACTAACTGGTAGAGCTCAACTCAGGGTTATATACAGGGAAGCATGCTGGTGCAACAACATAACTCACATCCAGAGGTCCTGTCCAACTTATTCTGTACATTTTGAAGCAAACAACTGTAATCCTTGAGCTGCTGATATTACCACAAAAGACGACATGGTGCTTTCTTCCATACACTCTTCAGAAAGTGTATTGCACAACTAGAACGTACAAACCACGAACATATTCAAACAATACAAAAACATTTATCGTTTAATTTTTCATCAGTACTAACCTTGTACTGCCTCACCCCATTAGAATGCTCTAAAAACATATTCATATTGCACTTAATTTCTCATAATTAACGAAAATAATAATCAACATTCAATATTTTTAAATACATTTCATTTTGAGCTTCAACAAAATTATCTGGCAAAAGTACACTAAAGTACTAGAGAAGTGGTGTACAATAAATATCAATTATAAAAACGAATATTTAATGCTTAACGATTATCTTTAGGAAAGAATCGATTCCTTTTTTTAAATTGATAATCATGGAAGGGAATGGCTAATTAAGCTCACGTGCTTTGGCTGTTTGATAATTAGTCGTGCTTCTATTGTCAGCAATTAACTTTCTGGAAAAAACTTTTATATCTGATCAATATAAAAAAATGAGAAAATAGGAAGAGCAATTAACTCTGTCAGTAATTACACTGCTTCTATTTTACTTCTTTAAATAATTTACAGTTTTGAATTGTTTGAGAATATAAATTTTAAATTGATTGTTATATATATACTGATTCGATTCTCCAACTGTCTAAAATAATACAATATCTTAACAAATGTTAAAATGTTGAATAGTTTTTTAAGATTTGATTTTAAAACTTTGCGACAAAAATTTTAATTAAATATTCCACCTTTATTTACATTTAATATTTCTTCCTCAACTGTAAAAGCAGTATTAAATTGATTTTAATGAAAGGAAAATAAATAAGCTTACATCTTATGATTTCTGTCCCAAGGAAAATACGTAGTTATTATGTCTTCAATTCGTCATTTGGTATCCTATAATCCGAAATATATATTTATTACTTTGTGTCTAATAACTTTCTTGACCTGAAAAAGGTTTTGAAGTTTCCAGGAACTTTTCAAGCAATTGGATACGTGACAATACTCAGAAGATTGTAATAAATGAAACATTATATTTTCCTTTGCGATGTGTAACCTAGCTTATCATTTTCTTTTGCTGTTAGCCTTAGACTTAGAAATTTTAATGCATTTTACTGTATATAAAATACTGATTTTTTCAGTATTTATGTTTCATTTTATGTGCAGTAATCACATATAATATTTTATGTATATCTAATTCAGTTAACAATATTCTGGCATTTAAAGAAAATTATTGGGCTTCAGCTTCTAATCTTTAGTCTTTCATCCCTTCAGTGGGTTGATAAAACTGAGTATCAAGCATGGATTGGGAACTTAACACTACGAGTTTCCCGTTAGGCTGACCACCTAACCGGGACATATGCTTCGTACCTAGAGCCCTCGGTCATGAAAGCACTGTGGTACTTAGTCCCATGTGGGCTGTCGTGCCTCGAAGTTACCTTCCTTTGCAAAACGTATTACTATTATTTATTAGAGAAAAACTGCGAATTGAAAAAGTAACAGTACTTTAAATTTATTTAGCTGATTTGAAGTAATGTTTTGCACTGCAAAACAAGGTACTGCATATAGAACAAAAATTCAAATCTATTAAAGTATTGAACGCTTGTATAATAATAGTAAATGACGATAGTTACAAAGTTATAGAATATAGGAGAACGAATTTTTTTTCCAATTGTGTTTCAATCATTTATCATCAGTGGTGCATTTTGATAAAAATGCAAACATATACGTTTCAATCTGTAAAACCAATACTTTCCCAAAGATGGAAAAGAAACATTTACCATAATTTTTTTAGATAAACTGTGTTCATATATAAAGAGGAGGTAATGCCGTAAGTATTTTTCTGTACCTCCATCAGTTACACACGGATGATAGCTTTAAAAAGAGAGAAAGAATAGCCCATTTTCGTTCTAAAACAAGAAGAGATTTTGAGCGGAATGCTGCATCATTATAATTAATTGCATCGTGGCATAAGCAACTTTGCAGAGTTTAAATCAGCACTCATTATGGTTTCAATTAATAATAAACACTGAAATCAAAGTTTTAAAATGAAACAGTTTGTATTTTAACCCTTTCGGCCCCACCAGAACATATATGTCCCGCAGATATTTCCAAGACACCCTGTGGGATAAATAAGCAGGAAATTTAAATGAAGTGCGTGTCCCACTGGTTTTTCGTCATAACATTGATAGTTTAGTGTACCTTTTTCCCTATAGATGACACGAGAGTCTAGCCTAATTTATTAGACCTTCTAAATCCTTAGTTTAACTTTTTTATTTTAAAGAAAAAACTGGTGTTGAAAGAGTTAAATTAGCTACATAAAAAGGCATAATGATATGTTTCATTCAATTCATTTCTGCTGTTCTCAATTAAAACCAGGTCAAAACTTCGATGGACAAACTAAATTCATTGGCATGGTGTGACTGAGCTTACATTCCCCATATCCATTTTCCTGAGCGATGGTTGTGGGTTACGAAGCATGTGTCCCGGTTAGGTGGTCAGCCTAAAGTGAAACCCCTAATGTTTAGTTCATAAACATGCTTGATATTCAGTTTATCCATCCACTGAAGGGAAGAAAGGCTCGGTGGGCCTTGCCCAGTCCAAGGACCAAACCACATGCGGCTTGGAAAGGCTACGCCACCTGGCGAACAAACAGAATATGGATTTTATTTATATAGATAAGACACTATGAGTTGTACATGAGTTTCAAGAACCTGTAGGTTCTGCTTAAGCTAAAAGCTTGAATTTAAGAGTATCTGTTTCAGTAATTCATATCTTGTAAAATATTGGTTACCGTTTTATCCAGCATCTAAATATTACAAGAATGTATTTGATATGAATGGAACTGGTGCAGCATAATTTGAAATACAAGACGAAATAGAGATAAGATTAATTGTTGAAATAATGTTTCACATTTTTACCAAGCACACAAATCCTTTCGTTAAGTTACATAGTCAAATAAGATTAAATCCCAACTAACTGAGATGCATTTCCCAGTTTTTGTTTCTCAATTCTTGAGAGGAATGTTTAATACGTATTTTGAATTATTACTTTGAAATTCAAGCAATCTAATTCTAGAAGTATAAACATGAAACAACATTTATGAATTTTTGTGACTAAGAGAACAGTATCTTCATTTCTTCCTTTATAAATCTGAAAGTGCTGGCTGTAGGAATAGTTATTGAGTGTTCACCATATAGAATTGTTTCAACAATTTGAAATTCACTTTCATCAATTTCTCATTATTTTGATACTGCTTTGTCTGTTAAGAAGCTGTGTTTTAACGTTGTTTTAGCGAAATATTCTTAACAAAGATTTACAACTAGTTGCCAACAATTCTATGTTTTTTACTGTTCTCTTATTATTTCATCTTTTTGACTAAACATAATAGAGAAGAAATGTTTGCAGTATAAAGATGTCTTAACTTTCTTCTATGCACAATGATGTGCCTCATTGTCTGAAATTAGGCATGTCTTCTTCAGTATTACATTGTTGTAATACTTAGGGCCAGCCTAATGGTTAGGGTATCCACCTTCCGTCTGGAAGGGCTGGGTTTGATTCCTAATACCACCAAAGGCTCACCAAGTATATGTGATATACGTGCTCGTTAAATCTGTAGAATAGAAAATCTTGTGGTCGGGGTCATTGAGCAGTTACCATGGGTGTAATGGTCTGGAGAAAATTTCCTCCTCCTCCTCCTCCTTCAGTTTAATGTCAAAACTGAGGGAATGGATTTTCTGGTGGTGCCATCTATCGGAGGAGTTTAGAAATCTGAAGAATAGAAAGTGCTGTAGTCGGTCATTGAGCAGTTACCATGGGTGTAATGGTCTGGTGAAAATTTCCTCCTCCTCCTCCTTCAGTTTAATGTCAAAACTGAGGGAATGGATTTTCTGGTGGTGCCATCTATCGGAGGAGTTTAGAAATCTGAAGAATAGAAAGTGCTGTGGTCGGTCATTGAGCAGTCACCATGGGTGTAATGGTCTGGAGAAAATTTCCTCCTCCTTCTCCTCCTTCAGTTTAATGTCAAAACTGAGGGAATGGATTTTCTGGTGGTGCCATCTATCGGAGGAGTTTAGAACAAAGTCGTACTTTCACCTTCGTAGTGCTCTGGTTAAATGAAAGACGCACCCTACTGACTTAAATTGTCATAGCCAACGATATGGTGAGCTTGGCTTGTCCAAGTGTTATAAGTAACAGCATTGATGTCTTGAATTTTAGACTCATTATATCATCATTATCTGGTATCAAATTGAAGAAAAATTTAAAAATTTTTAACTACGTAATTTTATTGCATCATTTTATGGATGAAATATTGTTTACTATCTGGAAATAATTTTTCCTTTAACAAAATATTAAAATAAAGAAATAGGAAAAACAATTACAATATTTACACTCAATAACCAAATTATATATGAACTGAATGATTGTGCATGTTAATAAAACACAAGTTAATTTAATTGAAAAATTAGTAACATTATTAATTTAAAGACAAAAATTGTCTACATTTAAAGCTGTCCTACAATTTAATGTCATAGCAATTTTATGGAATTTAAGTAATTTATGATTCAACATTTTTTTAAGAAAATTATTTGCTTAAAAAACTTTTATACAAACCATACTTTAAAGGGTCAGTATACTAAGATAGCTCATATAAAAAATATAATCATGAATGGAGAAATTTAGAAAGCAGAGATATCAAGTACATTGAGTGATCAGTTAACGAACTTAATCTGTTACAAGACTAGTTCCGTTATCTGAAGTGTTGTTTTACCGTTCATTGATTTACCATAGATTTTTATGTGAAATCAATTATAATTCACATACTAGTGGCCCTAAAAGTTAAATTAAAAAAGGATGTATAATTTCTTAGAAAGTTTATTAAAAAATACGTACGTCTAGTCTTCTATATTAATCGGTCCTTTTCAATTTTTGTTTACGGGGTATTAAAGAATATGTCCAATGTCGATTGCTTTTTTCTATATTTTATGACTTTCCGAAAGTGATTAATAGCATTGTTGTTGTAAAAATCTCTAACCTTACTTATATCAGCTTGGTTTGGACGCCATTCTAAGACATCTTCCAACTTCTTCAACGAATGAACGAGAGTGGTGAGCTCAAAATAAAATCAGTTTCGGTTTTTAATGAAATCAAAACCGATAGTCTACTTTAGTTATAAATATTCTATAGAAAAAAATTCTTCCAGTATAAAAATTTGAAGTTTAATAGGAAAACAACATAATTCAAGAGAAATGAAAAGCGATTTTTGGTCTGTTGGGTTTGGCAATACTGCACATCATGCTACGAGAGCCGAGAAGTGTTCGTTAGAATTCGTTTTTGTTCGATATTCGAATATGTTTTCTTTGTCCGAGCACATAAATCTTTCGTGAGAGTGTTCGTTATACAATTTGTTCACAGTCTGAACTGTTCGTTAATTGATCACTCTCTGTAATAGATTCATGTTTATAATAAAATCCTAAGCTTCAAAAATCTGCAATCCATAAAGTTTGCTTAAGAATGTGTCTGTCCTTAATGAAAAACATTCAAAAAATATCTTCAATTACCCCAAAAGTTAAATTGGTAATGTATTAAAATAATTAAAATGTAAGCACAACTGCCGTACAATCCATGATGCCAAATTCTGAGACTGGCTATTTTTTGGCGGATTTTCTTATGTATCTGGCAATCTCGTTTTTGTTACGTCATATATATGGAGACCTATAATAATTATGCAGAAAATTTTATTTTGGTAACCCTAAATTTACGTCATCGCGCACGTCACGATACGTCATCTTGGCAACATTTCTTCATCACCAAAAAATTCAGAATTTAGCACAGGGATTATACGGCATCTTGTGCCAAAATGTAAAAGCGTAATGTTTTTAAACATCAAATAAATTTTAAATGTGTTTGTGTTTTTTATACATTTCTTTCATTGATGGAGCTTCACAAATGCCGGTTTCTTGGAACAAGCTTATGACAACTGCAGTATATTTTCACAACTAAAAATTTGTCTGATTATAGGAATCCTTAAATAATTAGACATTACCACATTTAGTCTTAAATAATAATACTACAAGTGAAATCATTTGTCCACTGATTCATTGTTTAGGTCTTCTATAGAAAGAAATTGATTCTTTCCTTCTTCTTGTCTTAGACTTTTTAACGCTCATTGGATTCATAAATCTAGCATGACTTCGCAGACTGGGTTGGAGATTATCAACAAGTGAAATAGTTTTTCAATATTAACTTTTACAATAAATAAAATGTTTTTGATTATAAAATATTCATCAAAGAAAAAAACAAAAGAAAACTTGAATTCGTTAATTAAATTTTATTGTTAGACCATTAAAATAAATAAATTTAAAAACACTTTTGTCATTTAGAAGTGAAAAATATTTTTTGTTACATATGAAGTGCACATGAAAATTAAAATATTTCGCATTAATATGGAGTACGTGTAGATGGACTAATTAAAGAAGTTTTGGTTGTGTAAATGTGTCAAACAACTGAAAATAATCCATACTCGAAAACATAAATTCTTGAAGAAATAAATTTATTTTATTGAAGAAATAAGTAAATTGTTTTGTATTCTATGGATTCAATATTGATTCAACAAAATATTAATAGAACATTTTCAATATAAAATATTTGGATTTAAATGATGAACTTTCTCTTCTTGACAAGTTTCTGACGAAATCAACTTCGGCAATTAAACTGTAACCACGGTTTTGAGCAATACGACAGAACCGGAATATTCGGAATCAATACCTCAATAGAGATTTACGGAAAGAAATATAATCCGAAAATTGATTTACCTGTCACGGGAATTTATGATTTTTGAACAACTCTTCGGTCTGGTTTTTCCTTCAACTAAGGTGGCGAGCTAAACACGTTCTTGCACACGACTTCTTACGGTTACAGGGAGTTGCCAACTTCATTTCTAAAGTTTTCGACAGAAATAGAGAAATAAAATTTGGCAGTAGAATCTAATTCTTCATTGAATTTTTTGTTTTACATACTCATATTTAATTTATTTATTTATAAGCTTTTCCTGCATATTCTGTTATTTAAAATATAATAGCTGTAAAAAAAGCAAAATAAACGTCAACAATGTAGGTTAATGATAATAAAAATTGCCTAATTTTATAGCACCTAAAATAAAATATTTATCAGGAAAAGTTATTTCCATATACTGTATGAAGGAATTTTCAATTTCATCTTCAAATCCTTTTTTATCAGGTTTTACGGTTACTAAAATTTATACACAAAAATCAAAATTATTTAAACAATCTATCCAGGTACACGATCTATCAGCTGATATATTTTGACATTTTTAATTGCCTTTTTTAAACATTTTAACCATTTTGATGCTGAGAACTAGAAAAATCCTGTGAAAACTAACGTATAAAACAGCCTTGATAAAAACCTTAAAGAATACAAGTTATCAAAACCCTAAAAGTCTCTAAAATGCAAATCTGTTTTTCAAATGAAATATTTGGAACGAAATTTACACAATTTTTTTATTCTTGGCTGAAAATAAATGTTAATGAAATAACAGAGCATTTTTCTCGACTTTCAATTCGTATTAATTGCAGAATGTATCTTTTTCAAATTTTAAGGAAATATGATAAATCTCTCTGTCCATGTTTTCCTAAGTCCGGCACTTTCTTCATTCTTAGCTTAAGAAGTTGGCAAACTACTCTCGGCGCCATTTCAATGACCACATAGTGAACAGCATAATTAGCGACTGCTGCTCACTGTAAGACCTTTTAATATCTTCAATGTATTGCCTTCTGTTAGGGCTTTTCATAAGATCGTATTCACGTATCACAAAGGAGTAAACCTGGAAACCTCCCAAGATTGTGCATGATTAAAGGAGACGCGTAACATCCATTTCCGGTTGTTCGGCTGCCATTCTTCTTAACATCGTTTTTGATGATATTTAAAAGAACAGTTATTAGAGAGTACTAGATCTTTCTGTTACATTAAATTTTATACATTTTCCAATATACCCTAAACTTTATTCCGATCTGATTAGAAGATTAAAAAACTGTTATTCCTAAAATAAGCTTATAAAATTAGATTGAGTTGTACTTCGTTTCCAGCACTGTTTTTTTAATTTCTTACTGCAACAGTGGCACAGATGCCGTATAATCCAGGATGCCAAAGTCTAAATTTGGTGACCTTTTCGGCGGATTTTCTTAAGCATGTGGCAACCTGATTTTTGTTACACCATAGATATGGAGACTTATAAGAATTATAAAATTCTATTTTGGCAACCCTTGTATTATTAAACCTCGGTAGCGCAGTAGGCAGCGCGTCAGTCTCATAACCCTAGTATTTACGTCACTGCGCACATCACAATAAGTCATCTTGGCTACATTTCTTCATCGCCCAAAAAATTTAGAATTTAGCACCCGGGGTTAAATAGCATCTGTGCCGCAACAATTTAAAATATTTTATTTTTCATTTTTCTAAAATTTTTAAAATTTTTTTCATTTATTACCCTCCTGGATGTGCTGCTGATAAAAACTTAGGAATTATTAACTAAACATTTTTCCTCATATTTGTAAAAGAATTTAATGCATGTGAAAAACAGGAACGAAGAAATACTATTCTTCATACTGGAATTTTCAAAAATTATGTAGCAAATTATTTCTTGTTATTATTTATTATTAGCGTGCAATAAATATAATAATATGCTAGCTATGTGGTTCTGGGATTTATTTTATTGGAAGACTACAAGAATGGAATGCCATAATGATAGTTAAGCAATCATTATATTCCTTAAGAGCATGTTGGCTGACAAATCATCATGTGTGGTTGTTACTTATGACACTTGAACAAGAAAAGCTCACTTTGCAGACGACTATGCAAATTTAAATTGGTAGGGTGCGTCTTTCGTTTTAACCAGAGCCCAACGAAGGTGAAAGTACGACTTTGTTCTACGTATTCTTCCGATAAATCTAGACGATCTACTCCCTCAATTTTGACATTGATCTGGAGGGGGAGGAAATTTTCTCCAGATCATTACACCCATGGTAACTGCTCAACGATCGGTCACAGGACTTTCGAGTCCACAGAGTGAACGACCACTGATATCACATGTACTCGGTGGGTCTTTGACGACAGTGGGAATCGAATCCCGCCCTACCGGATGGAGGCCCGGTGCCCTAACCACTAGGCTACCACGGCCCTAATGATGGCCAGGTATTGGGGGTCTTCTGCTTGGTCCCTGCTTCAAAATCACGAAGACTCCACCTGGTTGAACTGGTAGAGCACAACTCAGGACTAGGTACAGGGAAGCAAGCTAGTACAACAACGGCCCTTATCATCATGTTGGTGCCTAAAAGGAGAGTTTATGTTCTATGAATTATTCCTTAATAGCTTTATTCTTTCCATATTAATAAGAAAAAAGAATTTTATGATGTGTGTTCCTTAATTGTATCTTGGTATCATTTGCACAGTATGGGTATTGTACTTTATAAAGAATTAAAATTCAAAGCGCAAATTCATTCAATTGTGCATACGGTAGTGGAACATATCCCAATGTTATTGTTAGCTTACTGCTCTGTATATATATAACTTCGACAACGACAAACATTAAAGGAGCATAATACAAAACAGATAACTGCTGTTTTATATTGCGCTGATTGGAACGCTTGAATCTCTCGTACATTCTTTGATTCATGGCTGGTTGGTCCTGTTTTACACTAGACAATCCATTAGAGTGGTACGCAACTCACATGGGTAACACTGAAAATAGAGTTGTTAGTCTAAGGATCCCAAAGCATTCTTGAAATCACTCCACTAGGATGCCAATGCACGCTGATTGAGATCTAAGGTGTAAAATGGAATTCGGACTGCTACAAACACGTCTGAAACAATGAAACAAACTCGTAGTTCAATGAACTAAAGTACATTGGAATATGCACTCAGCTACCAAATCACTCATAGAATTATGAAAGGAATTGGAATGGGATACAAGCAACTTTTTGTCCAAAATATTATAGTAAATTGTTTTTCGTAAGTAATTTTTTTACGATTTTCAGAAATATCCGATTTTTCTATTTTATTTGACTTTCCAAATAGCGTTTGATCAGTTTGCAAGAGTTTATTAAGTACGTTATTGCATTACTTCACTATTATTGGAAACACTTATGCATATTTTTCCTCTCCACAAATGCCATTCTTTTAAATAGTAAATCTCTAATATATCAGCAAGTTTTTTTCTTGTATCTAGAGCTCCACTTACTAATTGCCGTCACAGATTCCTATCACAAATACAGCTATCTAAAAGATAGCTGTATTTATGATAGGAATCTATGATGACATCTTTGTGATAGATTGATAAATTGTTTATTATCAGAAAAAATTATACTACCCATTTTTTATAATGAATACATTCTTTTTTTTGTTGAGCAATACTTTTCTTATATTTTAGTCAATAAAGAATACAGGAAATTAACTGCCACGCAATATTTTTATT